>JAOUQT010010061.1:0-12229 GCA_025769995.1 Xyliphius kryptos | reverse complement strand
TATTTTCCAGTCCCACTTTTTAAAATGTGTTAATCCACAATTTGTCATAGTGTAGCACGGCTGGGTGGGCTGGACTTATCTCGAGCAGCCAATTACTGTCTAGATCCCACCCATCCGGGTCCAAAACGGGTCCTAAATACAAAAATCGAACGTGAGAAAATTTGAGACATGGCTTCAAGGTAAATTAGCTGCTCAAAATTTCCCCCACATAGTGTGTGTGTGTGTGTGTGTGTGCATGCGTGCGTGAATGAGTGTGTGCCCAGTGATGTGTGTACTTGCCCAGTGACCAAAATATTCTCCGCTAGATGTGCATGGGCAATCTTAATTACCTCACATTATCAGGTAAATAATAATAATACATTTAATTTTATAAGAAATATTAGATTATAGTGAAATTTTAAAGTGCTAAACAGATAATTGAGACCCCTTGCAGAAAGGTCTACTCACTTTTACTTTATTTAAACTTTTCCTGAATGGATTGCAGGCATCACATTCTTTTCAGTCGCTATATTAACAAAAACACAGTCAGTAAAAACAATGAACATGGCTCCGGGGGTCCACAGAATCTTTGTAGAGGCATATGAACTAACCACAGAAGCATATAGCAATTCTAGACAAATCTCTTCCACCCTCTGTGTAATGCATTGCCACTGCAGGCTTTCCAACTACCTATGTGATGTCAGCCAGAGAATTGAAGTCTGATCTACTGACAGCCTCTAACTTTCCCTCCTGCAAAAGGATGAATGGTTCTCCGGTACATGAGTTCCTCAAAGAGTTCCCTTCAGTACCATAGAGTTCCAAATGTCAGTTTTATTCACCAACTGATTCAGCTTACTACCAGATGGTGATCAGTTTAAGCTGTCCTAAACATAAGTCTAGCCTAGAAGACCGCTGTAATCGGTGACCTTTTATACATTACATTTACATATTTAGCAGACGCTTTTATCCAAAGCGACTTACAGGTATCCCAACTTGATTGTTGGGGTCAGAACACAGGGTTGAAACAGGACCCTGGAGCAATGAGGGTTAAGGGTCTTGTTCAAGGACCCACATTAGTAACTTCAGGGGACCTGGGATTTGAACCCCCAACCTTGTGATTGATAGTCCAACACCCTAACCACTGAGCCACCACTCCCTTATACAAGGTGCTCAGAAACCAAATGAACTCAAACAAATGAAGAAAGTCCAAAAGCATTGCCAATCTTGCGTTCGGTTTATAGCTACCAAATGTTGGTCCAAAGCAATCCTCTTGGTAACCAGGACAATTTCATGTGCATAACTATTCCCCACACCTGCATAATAACTACCTAGCAAGTCAAAAGAGAGTCATTGCTAGTTAAATACTTTGGTTTCAGAAGCTGTATGAGCTCTGGGTCTTTCCTATTAAGTGAGACAACTCTGTAATCTAATCTATCCCCTTTCTTTTTAATCTTTAAAGGACAGACATTTTTATATTCTGTATATTTAATATGTAAGAAGCCACTTATATGGGGATACAAGAGAAAAAAAACTGTAAAGTAGCATTATGGTGAAAAGGTCCGTTAAACTTGGGCAGACAGGTTTTTAAGGAAGTCCGAGTTACTATAAGCATGACTGCCATACTGTGAGCAGTTTATAACTTGCCATCTCTCTGGAGCAATTAAAATATCAGTTATGTCAGCATCTCCCAGGGACCTGATTAAGAAATTTACTTGGACCTTGTTTTTATTTGAAGAAGGCATATCAGGGTGGGATGACTTAAGCTCACCATTACCATTGGCACAGTAATTAACACAAATACGGACTATTGCACAAGTGCACCCACAACCAGGCCTAAGTACACACTCCTAATAAAACCCCAGCCACGTCTAGTCAGAGTGCCTCCATTTCAAACTGAATTAGTATGAGCTCTGACAACTTAACAAAATGGACAGGCCAAGAGGGAGAGCAAAGTGCTATCAATGTCAAATATGCTCCCACAGGGACATGCTCTCCATTTCTGAATGTGCTGTTTGTGGCTGACTGCTTCTCCTGTGCTGAGAACAAATGAGGCGAGAGAGAGAAAAGACGAGTGAGAGATTCATCTCCAGAATCCACAATTGCACTCACTTGCACATATATATATATATAATTACTGGCAAATCAGAGAGAATTAGGCTATTGTCCCTCAAGGCAAGAGAATATGGAGATCACCTCAACAAGTAGCGTGAAAGGTTTAAAAGGCTTATCAGACTGCATTGTTGAAACTGTGGAGCCTACCCAAAAATGTAATGTGCTTGGGTCTAGGCTTAGCAGATGTAATTAACTTTAAGGGCTGTGTCTGAATTAGCTGTAAGTCAGAACGCTGTGACTGTAACCAGACTCTTGTGCAATATAAAAGGGCAGCCTGCTAAATATGAAACGGTATTTTGCACGGTTATAACTGACGTGCAGACCTTACTTCTTCCAGACACGACTTCATGGAGATCCCCCTTTTCATTCTTCACCCACGTTTGCTTACTTTTGCTTATTATCTTTGCTCCCTAAATATTTTGGTAAAATCCTGCGTGAAGCATATTTAAGCAGATGCTGAAAATGGTCCAAAGACCCCGAGCAATAGAATTTGCACCTTCAAGGTCATAAGTTTGAGCTCTTTTTTATGTAGGTGTCAGTGCAAGCAGGACTTTACATCCAAAATATAATTTCTGACTTATAGAAGGTTTTGACACAGGTTACACCAGCTGTTACCTATTGTTTTTACACTGAGCTCTGACACACTGACACTCACAATACCTGAGATTAGCACTTGTTTCTTATTGAGGTATGAAACGCTTTTTTCTTTTTTTGACAATAGGCTTAAATAAGCATGTAGGAGTGTTATCTAATAAATACCAGTTTATGTATTTAGTTCTAATCAGCTAAAGAACTAATAACTGAGTCTGCATGTGTTTTATACGTAAACAATCTGATGTCTTTGTGTAATCTTGGCAAAAACCTGAGGTGAATGTGTGTGTGCGATAGCGAGGGGGAGAAGAAGAGAGAGGGAGAGACAAAGAGAGACCATCAGCAATATGAACAAATATAGATTTGCAGCACACAGTAATGTGAATAGACAAACTTCAGTTTTATCATAACAGACATGGACTCAGGAGTTTTTACTTGAATGAATACCACCTGTGCTCATTAATATGTATGAGATCAAGTGGACCTGCTATCTGCTTCGCATTAAACAGACTGAAAGCCTAAAGGTACATTTGAATGTAAACAGTGTGGGTGGTAGGTATATGAATTGCAATATACGAGATGACATTATGACACCTTATCAACTCTGTATTTTATTTTGGTCTCTTGAAGAATAATGGATTTAGCTTTAATAAAACTGTGTCCTAATAAGATGTTATATAATGTGCCACAAGGGTTTTTTATTATTAAATGTCTCATATTTTCTCCTTTCATATATAAAATTTTAATAACACCAAAGTTAATATTTTTTATTTTCTACAGTGATGGGCATCACTAATATTTTAGCTGCTTCCTCTTTATTGTTACACAAAAAGTCAAGTCTGCTTTTCTGTGTTTGGTTTGGACAAGCAGAAGAACTTTTAAAGCTATTTCATGCTATGATATTTAATGCACGCATAATGATTTTGAAATAGGACTCATGTGCTTTGTTATTGTCGTGGTTAAAAGTGACGCTTAGCTGGCGCTGGTTTGGAAGACTAGTTGAGAGGTTATTACAATAGTTAAGCTAGTGTTAGGACATTGGAAGAAGTCCTTTGTCAGGCGGGCATTGTGAACTACAGCATTGTCCTGTCAATAAAAACCCAGTCATTAAAAACAGACAAGGGTCCCTAGTCATGAGGGATGCCCACTTTACATAGCAAGCTGCTGTTTGACGCTCCTGCACAACTTGAAGCTCCATTGTTCCATTGAAGGAAAATGCACCCTAAAACATGATGGCACCCCCCATCCCCAGAGAATACAACTGTTTTCTACCTTTAAATGACCCATGTTTGGTGTGCCCCTGCAAAGTCCAGACGGACAATTTTGTGGCGTAGAAGACGATGTGGCCTTCGAAGACATCTGATGGTTATCAGCCAATCGGATCCTGCGGCTCAACGTTGGTGAAATGTTTTTGGGTCCACCACTTGACTTTTTAGTTCCATAGTTTTCTTATGTACGAAAACTTTTCTTGAGCCAGCAAATTCCAAAACTCTCCAACAGAGGCCCTTGACTTCATTTAAATGTCAGTTTGCAAGGCAAAAATTTTGTCTTCCATACAATCTGTATGTAGCAGGAGATCTGAACCCGCTCCATCAGCTTCTTAATGTACGCATAACACACCTTCTCTGTAGAGATTCTTGCCCGAATGAAACAAGCAGTTTTTATCAATACAGCCATCGCTTCAGGCACGAAATGTGATGGGGGCCGGGGGCGTGGCAGTACGCTGGTTTTTGAATGGTGTGTGCATGTGCGTCTGATACTGTGCTGTAAAAAAAAAAATTGTTAACATCATTTATTTCTCGAACCTGTGGAGAATTCCACAACGAGCTATTAATGTGCACCGTGCGATCAACGGATCGATCGGGATCGGTGTAGTGGGCCGGCCTGGTTTAGGCATTTAAAATGAATCAGAACTGCAACAGAAATGACATAATGGTTGAGTGTGTAACGGTACAGTTGTACTAGAGACAGCAGTGTGGAGTTTTTAAACACTGTGTCAACTTACACGACAATCTATATAAACATCTACCTTACTGCTCCATTTTACAAAACGTAACTAAAGTATGTTGCCGAAAATAATAATAGTAGTTGAACATTTTGTTTGGTGGATGATTCTCAGTAGGATTCTCCAGACGTGGCACTTTGCATCACTGGATAGAAAAAAAAACATTGCAGTTCTGTGAATCATCCCCACCCAAATACAATTTGCAGGGGTCCTAAGCATTATGTCACGATCTTGCTGCCTGTGAGGCGCAAGTGAATGGGAACGATGGGTTCTTATAGACAAGAGGTAGACACCTGATGAATAAACACAGCTGATGATCATGACGAGACGAGAGGCGACTTAACAAGGATTATTTTACTAATTTATTTTACTTTGTTACATTTTTCATGTAAAAACGTATGATCAAAGGCACGGATATACACATCTGTGAACACATCTAAGAGGTAATGAAGTAGGTAGAACAACTAATGCACTAGGGTTTGTAACCGCAAATCTACAAAGGGTCTCTATATTCAAGGTGAAACTGATAAAATGGACAGTGAGTGTAGAAAGTGGGTGGTGACTGTATGTAAACACATATGTGTATAAGTATCTGCATATCTGTGGGTGTAGTGCAAGTGTGAAATACTCACGATCTGTTTCTCATTGAGATTGCCACTGCTGTAGGTGGTGGCGAGGGTAGAGGAACAGGCCTCACTGTACCAAGGCACATTGCCATATTGAGTGGTACTGCTAATAGATAAAGTGTAGATGCTGTTGGTGTAGCCATCACAGTTACAGCTGTCCTGCTCCCGGCCTCCATTCCCAGACGCCCACACAAAAATAGAGCCAAGGCCTCCTCGTCCCTGCAAACAGCACGAACAGACAAGAGAATATTATTTTACCATGTGGCTCAGAGTAACTGTCAACATATATTTATACATACAAAAATAACCCATTTGTTATTGTCACAAGTACAAATGTTTTTGTAATTATTTTTGCATTGATGTAGACACACAAATATGCACACAAGCAGACGCGCACACACGGCGGGACAAATAGCGGAGATTAAAAGTTATTTTACTTTATTTCTGCATTGTGTTTGTATAAATGACATTGTGGGGACCGGCTTAAAGTAAAATCATGTTGTATGGTTATATTTACATTTAGGTTAAAATGAATAGCACTCTATGTACAAGCCCCATAATGCACAAAAAAGGGGTGTGAGTGTGTATGAGTGTGCGCTTGTGGTTGGTGTTTATATACACACACATATCAGGTCACCTCAGTTCCCCATGAAAATAAATTGTCTGAGTAAGACTATGGATTAGGGCAACACATTCAAAGTGCACGGAGCAAAAATAAAGGTCTCACAGCAGGGTATAGGTTTGGAAAGGTCAGACAGTATTTGCTTGGCAAATGTGGCGTGGATCTCTGTTTCCTGTCACTCAATATGAATAGGTTTCATTATTTAACTTGGCAGTGTACTAACATTCTACACAATTCTCCTGTAATTACATATCATACAATTATCCCAACGGTTTTAAATTGTTAATTTGACAATTAGGTTAAATTAACAACAAAAAAAAGAAAAATTAAGCTCCATCAAAACTGAAGTGTTCTAATTTTTTCAGTAAAGGAACATGGGTATTAAAATAAGGCAGTGTTGAGAGAGTGAACAAAGCCAGAAAATGGTCCCTTGTTCAGTGTCAACCTAATTAAACAGCTTATAACAGAAGTGACATGAAAGCTAAAAACCTGGAGGAAAGAAGACATGTAAGGCTGAGAGAAGGAATACAGGTGAGTACAAGGAAAATGCTTTTTAAGAGTCATAATGTTTGTATGCCTGTATGTCTGTGTAGTCTTCAGAGATGAGCCAAATCCAAATCGCCTACAAATTACACACAAAATGTATATCTGGTCAAGAGGTCATTTTGTTGTATTACATGTTTTTGAAATTAAGGCTAAAAAGGTACTAAAAAGGAAAATGGATGTAAAGAGAATCAAAACTAAAAATGTTCCATTTTTATTCCTAAAATATGTCCGTGTAAAGAAATCTGTCCAGTCATTGGTCAGCGTTACTCAATAAAAATGGTTTTTGCAATGGAGCCAAAACATAAGTAGTAAAGAGCTTTACAAATATTTTTTTAAAGACCAGAACCATTCAAAGTATAGAGATACCTTAAATTGGCTGAAGACAAAAAGGTTACCAGTACACTCTGCAAATCTTTAATGGCTTATCATGATGCATGAACACCTTTAATGCAGGCACTCTTATAACCTTATATATGTTTGTGTTTTTGTAATTAAAAAAGACTGACTTCTACCTTAAAAAATTAATTGCTTTTTAATTAAATGTATAGATTAGATTCTGGACTAATTCTGTGTCCTCGGTGCATGTTGTACATGATGAGATATGGCCTTGTTTTATTTCTGCTATTATTTTAAGCACAATTCATTGTGTATGGAATGTCATATAGCCAACAAATATAGTTTTAATAAAGTACAGTAGATTAGCGATGCCAAGAAGGCTTGCACTTTGTTTAATATCGAGAACTTGAATTTAAAGAGTTAAACTGAAATGTGGATTTCTGTGCAAGTTACATGACTGTTTGAATACGCCCCTTTTTTGTTTGGTTATTATGCTGGAGGGTAAATTTTTGCAGTTTGTTGTTAAAATCAAATTAACTTACATCCGATTATCAGCTCTTTTCTTTGGAAGAAAATTATTCTTTTAGACTGTTCGCTTAATCAATAGTTGAATCAATATAAAAAAGTCCTTATCAAAACAAAAAGCTAATTACTGAGAATCAGTGTGACGTACGTAGGTCACGATGTACGATATCCTGCAGTAGTTTTACCAGATGCTAATTTTAATTAGGAAAAAAATCCATTACATATATAGTCCTTTAAAAGTACCAGTGAAATTCTGTGAATATGAAACATGCTCCTTAAAATCTGTAAAAATGCATTTTCTTTTAAGAGCCCTTTCCCTGAAAACCTTTTACTCTCCGGAAAAGTGTTAGAACTTTTACATGACGCTTTACGCAGAAAGCACCCCACACTGCGAGACGCCATGTAGCAAATACAAATAATGAATTAACTCAACCTTTGAATTTAAACACACCTCGGCAGCCCCATGCAGGAAGGCTTCCTTAGCCAGCTTGGCAGGGCCATCCACTGTCTTCCCATCATCCTCTGGACCCCAGCTTGCACTGTAAACATGAATGTGCTGGTTGTTGATACTCAGAGACTGCGCCTCCACCACATCTGTCACCTCACCATCCAACATGCGCACACCTGCCATGACAAGAGTGCACCTTACAAATATAATACAGTTCACATAAAAAAATAAATAATAAACTAAGGAAAAGTCATTTCGAAGAGAAATGGAGTATGGAAAAGCTAAAGAAACGAATACATATGGACAGACGTAAAGGGAAGGAATGATCTGGCAAAATGAATTATAAATATGAAGAAAGAACACGTCAACAAAAATATAACGGATTGTTATTAAAATGAAATGTCACAAACGGTACAAAGAGGAATTCGTAGGACAGATGGTCTGTGCACAAAGGGAAAATGAACAAAAGGAACAAAGGAAAAGACAAGCTAAATAAAAAAAAAGCCAGAATTAAAAAGTTATTAGAATGAATGCAAAATAAATAAAGCAAAAATAAATGTATGGCATTGAAGAGTTCCGGCTCAGCTGTGAGTAAGCTGGCAGCGTTTCTGATTAAAACCCCAGTAATGAAGAGAGAATAGAGCGAAGGGAAGTCAACCCTAATATGTCACCATAACGCCAGACATAGTAAGCCAGTAATTCACTCAGCGGCATTTTTTTACATTCACAAACGCACACACACCGACATGTGCACACAGTAGAGAGATTGCATTGACCATCGACTTAAATTAACAATACAATGTATAGCAGATAGCTCAGGACTAACAGCTGACATTGTCGGAATATTAAGCAGCATGTTTACCCTAATTAATTACAAACCCCAAAGATGATTCTGATTTGATTTGATCCTTTTGTGTCAAAGGAAACACACACAGGGACTTCAAGTCAGTAATTATCTTCTTCTGTGTCAAGGATAAGCACTTAACAAACCCCAGAAGCCACATGCAGAATAATGGTAATGTTTCTGTCAAATAATAGCTGTATTTTCACTTTCTGATTACAATACCTACCCCCAATTCTTGCATTGTAGGCCACACCCACTCCACAGACCCCATTGTTAGCTGCCGCAGCCACTTCTCCGGCACAGCGCGTACCATGTCTAGAGAGAGTAAGAAAAAGACAGCGCAATAGATTTCATCCTTTTGTTCTGCATTTTTTTGGGACATCTGCTTGTCAAATGACAGCCTTTCATCAACGGCCGCACAATCCACATTTCATTCGCATTCGTTGTCAATTCAGATTTTAGTCTATTCTCCAAATGAAATCGGAATGCCAGATGTCACAACAAGAACAGCCAACAAACATAATCCAATAACACCATATTACCATCTTACTGCTCGAATCAGACTGCAATCAGCACACTCCCGAAAACATGTCTGTGCTTAATTGTCCTTTTGTCCCTGTTCCCATAGCAATACAAAGTTATCCAAAAAGACTGAATAATGGCAATGTAAAATAAAGGCATCTTTGGTTGCAGTTGGTAATATGGCCTTTGACAGTTCAACAACTGAAAGGAAGTGCTTAGCTGAGAGGAGCCAAGTTGAAGGCCACCAAAACAGTTGAGTCCGGTTTCTTGCCTCTACAGAAAAGCCTTTATTTTCTTTATTTGCCCTCCTACTCTCCCATAAACACAAAAACACAAACCGTCTATATCACATTGAATTGATCTTTCAATTTCACAAGGATGAGAAGAAGGTCTTGGCTCGGCCTTCACTTTTTATTTATTTATTAAAAAAATGTATCAAAGACAAATTGCCACAACTAGGCAGAAAAAAAGACAACACAACATTTTTCCAGCAACCAAAATCCCCCAAATTTTTTTTGTACAATAAAGTACCTGAAGAACAGAAAGTTGTAACATCCTGCATCTTCAATATTTTGGAAGGTTCTCATGGCGTCAAAAAGGGTCCAAAAGTTTTGTGAACTCAAAAACAGAATTCGTAAGCAATTTTCTTCGTTGCACATTTTTGCGGTTGCGCTTTTTATTTTTAATTTTGATTTACATTTTTTTAACATTTTCATGTTATTTTGTTCTGAATGTATTCCACTATCTACTAAATACAAATTTTCAATTGAACTATTTTACACATTGAGATGTAGAACATTTAGTGTTATTTTAGTGTTCCCTTTTTTTTTTTTTTTTTGATCATTGTATATACAGGTCTACCCACAATAAAAAGCCCACCTCATATCTGTCTGTCTGTCTAGCTTAGTAATTTAAAATAAGTAAAATAAAAATAAAATAAGTATATATAAAAAGTCAAAATACACAGTAATTAGATACAAGGGTGAGATGAATAATAACAATTGCACAGGACTTGTTTTAAGGCAGAATTAAAAGTGTCGATTTCACACTGATTAAAATAGAAACCTGCGTCACTTATTTGTGTTTAGCAGGGCCATGTTCCTGTTTTTAAAAACTGTCTCTCAGTCATTTTAGTTTATGATTTGAGTTTTAATTTCTTCCTTCTCATCCTCAACTCTATCAGAATGCTACAACAATCACCACATAGCACTTTTTGTCTTTACCAAGTTTCATTGGGACTTTAACTTAATCAAATAAACTATGGTTGTAACACACTTGGTTCAGATGGACAGAACCTCGATTTCTGTTGTGCTATTGTGAGGACCTTTGTGTACTTTCTATTTTAATGAAAGATCACTAAATTTATAAAGTCAATTGAACTATTATTGGTTTCTGTTTAACTTAAATACATATTTACAAATACTGTACATAATATGTATACATTTTTTGTTTACAACTGTTTTGAAATAGAACAATGTCTAAGCATTTAATGCCCTTCTAGATTAATTGGCAAAAAAAAAAATCCAAATAATAATTTAATTAAACACTTAATTAAATAGTGAACTGTATAGGTTATGCTCATCTCATTATCTTTCACTTAAATCTATACTAGGACGTCGTGGGTTGTGGGTGCTGGGCAGATCAACCCAAGACATCAATCCTGGGCACACACAATATATGTCAATGAACCTTAAATCCATATTGATAGACTGAGAAATGAAACCAACCCAGGACTTCGAATCACTTAAAGAATGATCAAAGGTTACAAACACATTATTACAAAACAAAAAGGTAGTAAAATGTCTTGAATTTATGTTTATATTGTACACATTAAATTTTATTTTATGGTTTTTAAATGTATTTATTAAGGGTAAAAATTCAATATTACAAAGCGGAAATTTCCTCCTTGAGCGACAACCCAGTGACTTTTATTTTGACGACAGGCTTGTCCTTTAGAAGTCTGTGCTTGACTGTGTCTGTACACCGGCTGCTTTAGCTAAACAAGCAAGTCTAAAGGTGAGTTTTGTATTTGCCATTTGTAAAAATGAATTTTATTGAGTATGTTCCTTTGTTATTATAAAGTTTAAGCGAAATGCGGAGAAATCTGTTAGTTAAAAGTGTTTGGTATAAACAAAAAACGTGTCAACTGTTAAATGAAGCCTGACCTTGCGCGCGCAGGGAAATGTGACTCGACGTTTGGATTTACTTCTGTATTAATCACAATAAAACACTGACCAACATTCACATAAGCCTTTATAAACGTTTAAATAATGTTTACGTTTCCATTACGAGATGTATGATAAGGTTGTGGCTCTAAAGCCATAATGAAGCCTCACAGCTACCTGAATAACGCTTTAAATATATAATAAGTTACGTCACAATTATTCATATAATAACTGTTATAGCTTTAATTTCAAGATTATGTAAGCAAAACTATATGGATACGTACGATTAAGAGATAAAACATTAAGTTTTAATTAGCGTTTATATGATCTTCCCTTTCATAGGCCTCAACCAGGTTTATGACACTTTCAGTCAGAAGAGGTCAGTCTTGTTTAATCGAGTGCCTTAATCAACGTCCCAATTAATCCCAAAGGTCAATAGTAAGGTTACACCCAGACATCTGTCCTACAGGGTTTAGAATTTAGGTAATACATTATATTATAAGGGTGTGTTAGTTTATTTGTAAGGTTATTGGACTTTTAATTTGAAGGTTGTGGATTCAAATCCCAGGACCATTGAAATTACCACTGTGGCTCCTTGATCAAGACCCTTAACTGTCATCACAAAATTGGTAGTTCAGGTCCTTAAATCTAATTTGCTCAGCTGTTTTTCCAGCCATGACATTATTGACAATAATGCACACATTTGATCTCTTCACATTTGTACCAGTGTGATAGATGCAATACAATATTTCACCCATGTTTTTTTAATAAACAGCTTTCTGTAGTTTGGCCACTAGATGGCTGTTTTTGATCATTAGAGAAACCGAAAACCTGTTACACAGCAATCAGCATTTTGATTTTCACGGAAGACCACTTTTTGCTTTATTATGCCTTCAATAAATGCATTT
>JAOUQT010010051.1:0-12229 GCA_025769995.1 Xyliphius kryptos | reverse complement strand
CACACACACACACACACACACACACACACACACACACACACACACACACACACAACTTTCCATTTTCTTTCTTAGTAGGAATGAAAGCACACAGATAATAATCTGTAGTACATACACCCATTTTTGATTTCAGTTAGCCTGTCACAAAAACAATATTGTCTTTATTTATTTATATATATTTATTTATATAGTATTTATTTATTTTTTAATCACTGCTTAGGCACTGATTTGGAAATGATAAATGATTCATTTTTAATAGTTAAGTCCTATTTTATAATTTTATATAACTATCTATAACAAAATTGTATTTATTAAGCAAATGGCACTCTGACAAATGAAGCATATCAGAGTAAACCAAGGCTTATACCACTCGCTGTGATATTTGCCTCCTTTAAGGAAAGTATAGACCCAAAGTTGGGAACTATAATACTGAATTACACAAATCCGAAATCATAATCAAAAGCACTGTTAACATACTGTTTGTAAGAGATACAATTGGTAGCGCCATAACATTCTAGTAAGTTCCCAGGATTACTTACTGACAATCACAGTAACTAGTGAGTGAAGTTTGTTTGATCAACTAAAATGTTTGTTTCTTCACTTTTCTTTTTAGAATTCAAAGATATGCAAGTTGGGTGAACAGGAGATACTTGATTGCACCAGGTGAACATGTGAGCTCAAATTTGTGTGACTGTGTGCTTGTCTAGCAGGGAACTGGTGATCTGTTAAGGGTGCCAGTCTTTTACCTTTTGAGAACTGAGATAATATCCACAAGCCCTATGACCCTAATGAGATACGCAATTAAAAAAAAAAGTGTTATAAATTACTTTAAAGAAATGAATATTAAACTAAGCTTCAGAAATACTTAAGACTGTCCATTCAAAGTTGGTTCATCTAAGCATAACACAACTTACACACTTTTGTGAAGCCCACAAGTTTTCAAAGCATGCTATTGTCATTATAAACCATAAGACTGTGCCATGGTCATTTTAAGTCATGTGCTCCTGCTCAATTAAAATAGAACAAATGTTGATGCCACCTTTTCAAAAGACTGTGCCATGGTCACTATAAGCCACCTACAATAGGTCTACTTTAATCTCATCCATCCATTAAACAACCCTATAGCTTGTCCATGATCCTTAGCAATCTGCAGACAAAAAGTATTTTGAGGATCCCCAGTGTTTTATGGCAACCCCACCATACACACCATTACTGTTCAGTTTTTTCCCTGATGGTAGGCCCATGGACATTACCATTACACAATATATATAAGAAAAGATATTACTTAGATGTTACCTTGAGTTCCTTAGTGACCTTGCCAAATATTACACAACACGCTGCTGTCATATTTGCTAGATTACTACGCCTGTGGAATTTTCTGATTGTCTTACAGTGGCTTTACGGAGTCTAAACTATTTAGAGCTGATTTATAACCAACATGATTGGCATTAACAGGTTTTCTTTAAAAGTCCTTTCTTGTTTGTGCCATAATAAATTTTGACAAACAAGTAAAAGTCGGTCTTAGATAGATCCCTGTTCTTTAAATAAAACATCAAATTGCCATTTGAAATAAAAGAAACATTTGACTTAAATTTAACTTTAAAATGATCTGCCAATACCAATACCAATAATCCTAATGTTTACATACATTTGCCACTCACAGAAATGTAACACTGGATTTTTTTCAACAAATAAATAACCAACAACATATTTTTATTTTATCTTATTTGCTGGATTTAATTCTTTGTTTCTATTTATGGGACAAAACTTTAAAGTTTTATTATTTTTTTAAAATATAAGACATAAGCATGCATTAAGGTTGGAGGTTTTTTGATATTATCAGTTTAATTTAGTACCAGGTAAGAGTGAATTTCCTGCACATGCCACCTGAGTCACTTATGCACTGAACTAGTAATGAAGCATGCATGTGCATGTGATGTAAGTTATGTTTCCCTGGAAGCCAAACTAACTGGTCAGGTGAACTTTTGTTTTTGATTCCAAGGCAGAGAACTGGAGATTGTAGCACAATGTAAGTGATTTTAAGATAAGACTTCTAAAGAGGTATGACCCCAATCTGTTTCTTTCATCAGCAAAGCATTTTAAATCTTGAGTGAATGCTAGAAATGGATTCATGGTAATGTATGATTAAGCATGATACTATCTTTATGAATAGGATAGCACTTGACAAAGTTATTCTTTGGCTTGGATCAATACAAACATTAATAATATATATTTTTTATTATTAGAAATATCATTTTATTTGAGCAAGCATATTATTTGTTCATTCATTCATTATCTTCCACTTATTTCTTTATGAGGGTCGTGAGGGGGAGATCCCCATGCCCATCCTAGGGAGAGCGTTTCGGGAGCTTGGCAGATACACCCAGGACAGGGCGCCAATCCATCGCTGGGTAAACACTCACACACACAGCCACATACTTACTATACAGGGCAATTTGGAGCATTCAATTTACCTAAAATACATGTTTTTTGGAATGCGTGACAAAAACGCAGAATCCAGGGGAAGCCCACACAGACACAGAGAGAACATGGAAACTCCACGCAGATTGGGATTCAAACCAGAAATCCCCAGTGCTGAGAGGCGAATGTGCTAACCACTAAGCCACCGTGCCACCCTCTTGTCTATACTACAAATACTTGTAAGTTAATTTGTATAACCCAAAACACTTCAAATATTAACGTAATTAACAATTTTAAGATGTACAGTACCAGTTACTGGTCTGTATGCCCAGTAACTGATGTCATGTCATGATTCATATGATCATCAGTAAATTTGCTTCCTGTCCCACCTTTACAATATTAACTTTGTAAATACAGAAAGAAATGTTGCAGATGGACAACAAAACGTGCCTTCCTGAACTCCCCCTAATTTAGCATCTACTGTACTGTCTAAAATGCACTGAACTAATCCAATCCCATGTAGTAAAGAAATAAAAGGGGAAAAAGTATTTTATTTTTTATCAAATGAATAAAATGGCTAATCCAGTTGTATGGAAATTATATTTGATTCAAGCATGATGGGTCAGTGGTTACACAATAAATGAAAGTCACATTTCTATGGTGTGTCCCTGCCTTATGCCAAATGAGCCAACAGAAACGAGAGTTATTTAAAGTCAACTTGTGAACTTGATCCATGCCAAGACATGGCAGGCATGTTTTTTACTCATAACTGTGCAGCAAGCATGATTAATGTTGTAGTGATGCCAATGTGTGTGATGCATACTTAGCCATATAAATAGACAATCTTAGCAAGTGCACACACTTTCCGAGGCTTTCCCTCTAAGAACATGATTACTTTACTTCATCTATTTAACAATATCTAATTGCAGTTTTTATAATAATAACAATAATACATTACTATTACCTTTACTACTACTGATTATATACAAATTATAATAAAGCAATTATTTTGTCAGTCTTTTATAGTAAGAAATGTGTAATGCAGTGCAAATAATTCCTAAGTTCTAAATTCTGTGTTATTTGTCTCCATCTGCTGATTAGAAACCAAACAATTATTTATTGGACGCAGCCTCATCAGGAGCATGCCCAGGCGTTGTAGGGAGGTCATACACGCACGTGGAGGCAACACACACTACTGAGCCTCATTTAAACTTGTCTTGAGGAATTTACACTGAAGCTGGATCAGCCTGTCATTTCATTTTCCACTTTGACTATGAGTATGAATCCAAATCCAGACCTCCATTAGATAATTTTGATGTTGAACATTTTTTTATTTTGTTTTCAACGCATTCCACTATCTATTTTACGAAATCCAGATTTTCAACTGAAATATTTTATTTACTGAGATCTAGTGTTCCCTTAATTTATTTTTGAGCAGTGTATAATAAATTTCAAAATAAATGTATTTGTCTCTTAAATCTTGGGGAAGGTCAGTACAAATTTTGTAAATTTATTGTTCTCCACTGTTTTGTTGAAGAATGTATGTGTGTGTGTGTGTGTGTGTGTGTGAGTGTGTGTATATACATATATATTTCTACATATGTACATTTGTATGATGTATGAACAAGCTCCAGGCTCGATTTAACTATGGTGTGAAAATGTGTGATTCACTGCACGGATGGGTAAAAAATTATATGTGTGTAATCACAGCAGTGCTACCTGCCTTTTTAACACCCCAATGACATGGCTAGAATAAGATAATTTAACCAACCAAAAACAGTCAGCCACCAGTATCATTTTTGTAAGCAAAAATTAAAGATTAAATGATGACTTGGGCAAACTATAAATCAACAGTTTACAACAGTGAGAAATTGATGGACATACAAATATAAAGGGAGATTATTAACATGTTAAATGCAATGTGTACATGTATATCAATTACATTTTTTGATGCTGGACAAGAACTAAACACAGCTCAATGAATCACATTGTCACAATAATTTGTACTACATCTTTTTCAGACTTAAATGTTGGTTGGTTTAAAGATGACGTTTAATTTTGAATAATTGATTTCCATTTGGGAAAAATCAGCTGTATTTCAGCTTTAGAAAGGTGATATTTAAGAGTAACAACATGAACAGCTCTGATGTAATACTAAAGACAAAAAAGATTAATAAATATTATCTGTTTTAATAAATCAGGAGGAAAAGATACAAAAATAACGGGAACTATACGAAGCAAAAATACACACAGTCAAACTATGAAAATCATTTATATGATACTATATGCATACACTATTCTACTATAAACTTTTATATACAAAATACAGATTTTAAGATTTAAATAGTGTTTTTGAATCTGGACTTAAAATACTGTAAGAAATTATATACATCTCACCAATTTAGCTAAATTTGGTTACTACAGGAATTAGATAAAGTACATTTACCATGACAACACTTTTTCTATTGGCATAGTCATGCTGGAACAATAAAGAGTTGGAATTTGGACGCAAACAGTTGTCCAAAATGCATGACTTTGTGCTTGATTTTATAAATACTTTCATTCATGAAGTAATGAAACACTTCAATTCAAATAAATTTTCCAATTAGTATATCTAAACAAATGGTAAAATTGTAGTCCACTAAAATGAAGGAAATTCCAGTATTAAATAAACCAGCTGATCCTTTATTTCTATTAGTTCTTTCACCTGTAATAATCGATTACTGTCAGATAAGCTGGGTTATTAAAAGTTGAACAGGTTCTTCTGTTGTTTTCAAACTAAGAGGTGGAGGGAGGGACCTAAGCAATTCATGTAAACAACTGGTGGAGGCAAACAACTATTCTAGAAATAATGAAGTAATACAACTTAAGCTGTTTTAAAACTCTGTAGAACATGCAACATTTTTAAAGCGAGTTTGTTTGAGAATGTCTTTGTCAGCTTTCCACAATTAGATAACTGAATGTTTGACTGGCAGTGTAATTTCCTCCTTGATTTTAATCAGAGACTTTTTTGGCTTAGAGCCTTTCTAGATTTGGCTTTAAATTACAGAAGCATTACCATCATGGGGAGATCCGGGCAGAAGCACTGCATTTCTGTGGTTCAGGAAGTGAATGTACATACATGAAGTGAAGCACCAATAATTACAAAGTAGTTGACAGGCTTCACCTGCATCTAAGGTATCCCTTGCCCTTTCTGTTTCAGATTGAAACTGATTTTGGGGCAAATGCCTTTCTGTTATGTCATTTAAAGCACACCGATTATGAACCCTCTATTTCCTACAGAAATGCAGTGTTTTGTGATGCCTTTAGATTGACCACCATTTAAGGCAAATAGTCTGTTATACCTATGCAACCAAAACAACTACAGCTAATATATAATGAGGAAGAGATTAACCATGTGATTAGATGCATTTAGATGATTAACATTTTGATGATCAACATATGTAAGCATAATTAACAATGAATTCATTTTTTTTAACAGTGGTTAAAAAACGATGTTACAATAGATACAATTTGGTAGGCTATGAAAATTATTCTTAAACACTACACGTCCCTCACATACATTTCACATTTACTTAGGCAGTTTGGTATCAAATAAAAAATGTTTTTCTGAACGAGTTTTGCAACAGGTTTGAAAGAAGTTAACAGGTAAGTAGTTACCTTTAAAAATTGCACAAGCACTTTCCTAAAAAACAAGATCTTCAAGTTTAATTTTTGGTCTACTTTCCTTGTCTTCCAATTTCATTTCTAAATGTTATCTATGCTAATTTAATTGAAAGCATCAAAAGTTTGTACAAGCAATTTATGTTGGAAAGTTCACAAAGTATATTCATATAAAACCAAATTAACGATAAATAAAAAAAAGCTATTAGGTGTTATATTAAAATATCATAATAAGAAATTAATTTTATCATTTGATCAAAGTAAAAATAGTGAAGTCTTTTAAAGGAATGAAAACCTTAAAAATCAGGAATAACCGGTGATTGAAAATTGAGGGCTTAAGACCTACAGAGTGGTTTAGGTCTTCGGTGGAATATATAAGAGCAATAAATATTGTGTTCCCTTTTCTCCAGTTCAGCTCCTGCCTATGTTACAAAACTATCCTTGCCATGGGCTCTCAGTCAAGCATTGCATCCAGCTGGTCTGCCAGATCATTGAACATGTTTCCGATGTCATCAAGAATGTTTCCAGCTTTCTTAACTGCGTGACACTTTCTGTTTATACAACAAACAACAATAGCATGAACAGTTAATGTCAAAGATTCGAAAAATGGCAAGTCATAAAAGACTAAAACAGTAAGATAATCTAATATGGCTTTTAACTGCTACATGCCCTAATTTTCCCAAATAAAAATGAATAGTTTAATAATAACTGCTATTTATCAACAATGAGTTTTAAATTAGTTCACCAAAGACAATTGATATACAGTTGCAATCATTTTCAAAGCACTGACCAATTAAATAATATTCAACTTCTCTACTTCTGTAATTTGCATATTAAATAAAGAAGGTGAGTTCCTGTATTTCCCAATCTACAGGGATCATAACCAGCCAGTAAAGGTTACTTTTGCTACAACCATCAGCATCCCCAGTCTAGCCTCCCACCCAAAATACATGGCCAAGAACATGTGTCAAATGCCTGTCTACAACTTGTTTTAGAATAAGACATTTTATTTATGTGTAAATTTTACAAACCCTCAGTTTAAAGTTAGGATATTTTCTTAAACTGCAGTGTGCCAATGTTAATTTAGATTACTTTTCATTTAAAATAGAAAAAGAAAAGTCACGTACTGTTTTTAGTAATTCCATTTGATTAATTTACAAATTGATGCCTTTGGCACATTCAAATAAGGATTTTTAAAAAGACATCAATTCTACTTTTTAAAAGTTAATCTTTTTATATCATTAGTACTAGACAATCAACTTTTAAAAGTGGGTGGCTTTGTGGTTAGCTTGTTCGCCTGTCAGTGCTGGGGATCCAGCTTCGAATCCCAATATGGTTGAAGTTTCCACGCTCCAAAAACAATGCAAGTTGTCCCCTGGATGGGCATGGGGAACAACACCCACCTCCCATATTGATTTCAGTAAATAAATAAAGAAAACCTCATTCTTGTTTTATTGACAACACAATCCTCTGAAGTTGTGATTGTTGGAACAGCTCTGTTCTAACAGCAAAGCACTATTGATTCAAATTTAAACTAAAGTTACACTCATCAATCATATCTGTATTCTTTATCAATATATTTACAAATCTTAATAGGTGTGTGCATGTGTATTCTTACCCATGACTATCGTCTTCCAAAACGAGTTCGTTCTCAACTGCCTTTAAAGCCTCGTCCAGAGATGAACTAGTTTGGTCCATTCTGTGCTCTACACGTGTAAATCCAGGACCTACATTCACACATGCTTTAGAGTTTCCTGATGCTATAGGCTGATTTAAAGCATCAGATACTGGAGTATGCAATTGTGTTGTGGACTCTGCACATTCTACACCCAGCATCTCACTGCGCATGATTCCAGATTCATCACCTACCAAAAAGAAAAAAAAATTAAATAATATAAATAACTAATATAATATACAACTGAGCCACCAATGATGATACAGAACTAAGCACAGGCCATATGTTAATAAAAAAATTTAACCAGTCAGTAGTCAGTATAAAACCAGCAATCTCAATATGCTACCATACTGACTGACTGAAGGCACTATGGTACACAGGTATAGGAGCTTATTATAACTTGTATATTACTGTATCTGCATATACTACCCACTGTAAATAACCAAATAATAATAATAATCTATTTAAATAGATTTAAATTACATTTAAATAAATGTACTTATTTAATGAAAAGGTCAAAAACATTTGCAATTACAAAACACACTTTTTCTAAGCTGTATGACCTAAAATATCTGCAACAATCTCATTTTAGTACTTGGGAATTTATGAGACAGACATAATAGTTGTTTATGTAGGTTATTGTAAAAAAAAAACATCAAGTGTTTAATTTGTACCTGTAAAAGCAGAAGCAAGTTGCTTGTTAATAACATAGTTTGGTGGTTTGGTGGTATGAAGAGAATGCAAATCCAAAGGTGGAATACTGTCAATGTCACCGGTGCATGTTTGAATGGCATAATTTTCATGCTGACAATGCAGTTCCTCTGCTTCACTGCTAATTATAAATGAGTCCTTTTCTTTTAGCTTATGCCGTCTCTTTACAGTGTCCGACTCCTTTAGGTTGAACTCTGGTAGCTCTAAAGCCTTGGTGGCCTTTGGCTTCTTGGAAAGTTCAAAGCCATTATCAGCTTTGTCTGACTTCGGGCGCTGCTTAATAGTAAGGTTACCCTCCTCAGCAAAGGGAATGCATTCACTGGAACTGTATTGAGGCAATGATGACTCCAAGCAGGTGCCATTACCAGACTTGTTTTCCTCAGAGTCTGATTCAGTCATACCTTCTCTTTTAGATACACATGCCACAGTCTGGCTTTTACTGCTGGAAACCTCTGCACTTGGTCTGTCCATTTCTGAAGTATCTGGAATGTCCTTAATACCCACAAGACTTTCATTTTTAATTTGGTTTAAAGATTTGGTAGGTAAATTTGTTGTTACTTCAGTATTGCTGTTGATACTGATGGAGCTATGGCGTTTGGGTGGAGGGGGTGGGGGTCCTTTGCTTCTCATCCTGACTGCAACTGGATGGTTGTGGTTGACTGGAAGCTCAGAAGTTGACTGACCCTGAATAGGAAGTCCTTGTCCAGGTTTACGGCTTAATGTAGAGAACGGTGGCTGAGCAGTAACAGAAGGTAAAACTATTTGTTCACTGTGCTTTTTCTCATGTTTACCAAGACACAGTGCAGACTTTGTAAAGCTTGGGGTACATTTTGTGGGGATATCCGGAGAGCGTTGTTCCAACATGGTGGCAATGTTTGTATGTATACTGCCTGGTTTGGTCCCAACAAAGTCTTTGTGGCCCTTTAAGTCTGAAGAGGAATTTAAATGTTTCAGTTGGTGCTGGTTAAGAACTTCTGGTACAGCCAGCTCTTTTGTGAAATGTTCAGTATAATGCAGATTATCCTGAATGCAGCTATAATGTTCGATGACCATTGAAGAAGATGATTGTATGACAGAAGTCTCCTGTGATTGACCAGAACCTCTGGATCGAGCATCAATGTTCTCTTGCTTTACTGACACAGCACACTTGATAGCTGATTTCCCATGACAGTCATCGCAGTCAGCAGCCTTTGAGCTTGGCAATTCAGTACTGAGCTTGCTAGCCTGAAAGCTTAGCATTGTAGGTTTCTGTCGACTGGTAGAATCACCCCAATCAACAGACCTTTCCATAGAGACTAAATCAGAACCTGTTAAATCTTTGTGGTAATGGGTGCCCTGGCCTGCCTCAGCTTGGTGGAGAGATTTATGTAGATCACAAAGCTTTTTCACTGCCAGCATGATTTTCTTCTGATGACCTAAAAGTAACAAACATTTTTTTTTTTTTTTACAACTTGTGTGCTTAGGTTAAGTGTTGTGCAGCATGAAACACATTCTCTTTAGATGCAGCTAACATAGAGAGGTTCTAACATTTTTATTTAGAATTTGCTTCAGGTATTGAATTTAAAATTAATTGCTCGGTCAAACTGCTGAAGTAAAAAGGCATAAGCATAATACCATCGCCGTGATTCACAAAGGGAAAAAAGAAGTTTAAACTTTTCTTTTTTCAAACACTTCTAATTTTAATCAAAAAGGTCTATTGTTGTATTATCCGTTTTTTGAAATGCAATTGTAATAACCATTTGGCTTCCCATGTCATCTCATCCTCTTTATGCCGCAATGTAGAAAGTAAAGGCCTTTTTTAAGCACCACCACTTAAGCACGAATAGATAGTTTTATTTTCAAAATACACTCAACATAAGAAAAAACTGTTAACTAAACACAGTTGAAATATGAATAAATCTATATTATATATATACAATGTTTTAATACAGATAACTTTTAATTAATTTTTTGCAACATTTTTTGTTTAATATAGAAATATAGCATGAAGCATAATTTTAAATGTGCTCCCTGTATGATCAGTACTTAGGAACCCCCCTTTTTCAGAGTATTTCTGTTTTATTTTAAGAGATATAAACCCATTTTATATATCTGTGAGATTTCTGTTCTGTTTTGTCTATCTAAAGATTTTTGAAGCTGTTAAGTTTGAAGGGGAAGGCCATGACAAAATCAGGTTTCATCATGCATATTTATCATGGTGTTCTTACCATGACCTTCAGCACTATTTTCCTCCAATAATAAAATATTCACATAAACCAAATTATACCAGATTTTCAAAATACAATAAACTCGTTTAAATATTTATTTATAAATGGTTCATGCTGACCCTTGTGGTTCGCAAACAGGTAAGATTTTCCCAAAGCTTCTTGGAGAACCCAAAGTTTTGGATGTAAGCATTCACTTACCCAGTTTAACAATACCAATCTCCTGTAGGTCCTCCCATATGAGGTCTCTTACGATTGAGATTGAGTCATAGCCGTTCTCTGAAAGCTTCTTCTGGTACTGAGGCAAACCTACAGCATTTAGCCATTCCCCAAGGTTCTTCTGAAAAAGAAACAGTAAACAGACAAATAAATCAATCAAATTACAACCACAGTCTAGCGCAGGGGTGGTATCATAATATTGGATAGTTGGTTAATATCTATGTAACATTTGTTTGCAGTGTATATGGTATATGATAAGTGATAAGTAATAAAGTGATCCATTTGCCTACTGTGCTTACACACAGAGTAATTGCTCATCGCATTTAACCCATCCACAAAGTGAAACACATACAAATACACACATTGGTATATGATTATTGAAAATTATGAATTTTAAATTAACACAGTGTTTGTGTGTTGTCTTTCCCACAGTTCAAAGGCATGTTAAGTCAAATGAATTAAAGATAATAAATTGCTTCTAGGTGTGAATGTGTGTTAATTTGTCCCAGCTATGTGCAGGAAAGGTAACCTGCAAGCCTACTAAAATATGTAAATGAAGCATGAATTAATGACGTTAACTTAGCACTATGTAGTAATTATGGTGGTCATTAAAAGATCACTTTGAACCCTGCATGTTGTCAATCAAACATCAATCATTTTATAGTAAAGTAATAAGACAGACTTACTGGTGTATATTCTGGCAGCCACTCTGGAATATTCAAGTTTACAATCTCCATTGAGATTTTTTTCCGATGACCTGGCTTAGTAATTCCAATGGCAGTTAAATCCTAACAATGAATTAAACAGAACAGCTACAACATTTACCATAAAATTATCATTATTTAAGGAGTGATTAAATGTGTTTAGATACTAAAATCATTAAAATGATAAAGCACTAATAAAGTTTGCTACCTCAGGTGTCATTCGGCTAATTGTAGGAACATCATAGCCTGCACTGAGAAAGTTAATAGTATACTGCTCCAGTTGGAATTCGCTCAACCACTGATAAATTGCTTCAGCATCCTGAAAAGCAATAATTGGAGACAAGACCTATGTTTTTGCCTTAAAGATTTTTTTTTTTTCATGCTGCAACAATATAGTTGTTTCCTTACCTTCCCTTCTGCTATCTGCTGAGGCCACATATACTGCTGAAAGCTATTTTGCTCTTTAATTCCTTTGAAAACAAGCAATTTGACATTTGTTTAGTGGTTTATTAAATAGTATAACTGTAACATAAATGCAATATTTGGGTGTTTATTAATGCACATATTGTATGTCACACAAAAAAAGGACTTAAAAGCTTTACATATAATAGACATTTATTAGGAAAGTAGTT
>JAOUQT010010042.1:0-12230 GCA_025769995.1 Xyliphius kryptos | reverse complement strand
AAAAATACAAAAATAAATCTATTTTTATAATAAAACAACAGAAAACCATGCAACATAAAGCACTGTGCTCTAAATAAATGGCAGCGCACATTTCAAAGCAACAACGTTAACAACGACCGTGACTAGTACTGGTGGCAAACAGGGTACTGGCAGAAATTGGCTACTGTTTGCCAAAGACAATAAGAAAGGAAACGTGTGAGGAGAAAGAGAGAGCTCAAGAGTATAGGACTGAGGGTACCAACATTGAATGTAGGGACAATGACGGGGAAAGGTAGAGAATTGGCTCACATGATGGAGAGAAGGTGGATATTTTGTGTGAAAGGTGAAAGGGTAGCAAGGCGCGAAGCCTATTCCACACACTAATGCAACCTCATACCATCAGAGATGCAGGCTTCTGAACTGAGCGCTGATAACAACTTAGTTCGTCCGTCTACTCTTTATTCCTAATGACACAGCGTCCCTGAGTTACATAAAAACAACAATTCAAATTTCGAATTGTCTGTCCACAGAAAAGTCCAATTTGTCACAATCCATTTTACATGAGCCTTGGCCCAGAGAAGTCTGGGCTTCCCTGGAAACATTCCTGAGCCCATTATGTGATTTCCAATACAGAAGCATGCCTGTATTTAATGCAGTGCCATCTGAGAGCCTGAAGATCACAGTATGGTTTTACTTCCTTGGCCCTTAGATTCTCTGAATCTTTTGATGATATTATGCACTGTATTTTGCAAACTCAATTTTACACTGTCGAACTCCTTTCTGAAATCGCTCCACTGTTTGGCTACTCACCCGGCTCAAGGCCAGGAAAAACCTCCTGTGTGGAGCAGCTTGTTAAGCACCCAGCCATCAATAAAAGTAGTCTACTGTTTTTTCCTTTTCTATGATTTTGTTTCTCCCTTTGAATTTTATCATGTTTTATAAATGTGCCCTTTTTTGTTTGTTTGAGCAACACTGCTTCATTTAATTGCCTTTATGATTTAAGCTTCATTTCCTTATTTTCTCCTTATTTTTGGCTCTGCAGCCAGCTCACACCTCAATTCCCATGTAGCCCTGCGGGTTATTTCTCTGCCACTAAGTTCCCCACTGAATCTGTTACAGTGTGGTTTTGAATCCAGTGTGTGTTGCAGATTCCAATAAACATCTTTAATTTTTATTTTTTAATGTCACCCCCGCCAATCTCTGTTCCCCAGCTTATGTGATTGGGTCCTTTTTTCAGACACATAACAGCAATAGCATGCCAACCATGGACCCAGCTAAACTAAAGAATATAACAACATGCTTCGACAACAGCTAACCAACCTGATGGCCAGTCCAGCCCCCCAGCGGGCTGTCAATTTATCTTTCCCCCCACTCACAACAAGAATAGATAGCCACCTGCTGAACCCTGAGCACTATGCTGGGGAGCTGGATAAGTGTAGTGGCACTCATAATATCATGCTCTACTGCAAAGACTCTAATTTGCCTGTCAGCCAGCAGAGCACTTGCATCTACCATGTGGGCAACATTTTACCATCCACTGGGTGAAAGAGCTATTTCCACCTTTCTTATGAGCCTCACCCAAGGTATTTACTGAGTAGCCAAGTACAATTCAGAACCCTGGCTGCTGAAAGTGGCTGGAATACAAGAAGCTCTATCTTCCCTATATTCCTGGGGTCTAAACTCACACCTCAAAAATGAGCTGGCTACCAGGAACCTCCAAGAAGATATGGCAACTGCGCTCCCAAGTAGTGTACATCCCCAATGCTTAGAGCTGATGCAATTATGGGAGAGTAGTGTAAGTTAACAGGAGAAGCCTGACAAGTAGTCAGTTAAATGCAAATTCTCTCACTGAGTTAAAGAGGTGAGTGTAGAACCCAAAACTCTTTCTTTTCAACTCTTTCACCAAAAATAAGTTGAAAGCTAACCCTAGATTATGAATGACATGCCTGTGTTGATTCTTGAGCAGCTGAATCAGTTATTGATTCCAGCCTAGTGCGGAGGTTGAGCATAGGGGTAGAACTATGGTTTACCCATTTCCAGTAGTGGCCCTGAATGGAAGATTATTGGACAATATTTCCATCTTAGAAAGGAAACCTTCCCCATTGTTTCTTTCCTCATAGCGTGGGCCCCCATTTACAGTACAGGGTTGGAGTTCGCTGAGGGCTGTACTGGCCCTGTATAACTAATGCAGGAGGTTGGCTCACATTTCTGACAGGAAGTCAGACCTGTTCCCGGTGCATGTTGGAGTCTGGCAGGCCTTTGTCATTGGATCTGTGCATTTTTATGGACAGAATTTATAGAAAAAGCCAGGGGCCGGAGCAGGTCCAGTTGAGAAGACACTAGATTTGATCTGTTTTTAAAGGTGAATTTGTTTTGTTGGCTCCATTGAGCCAGGAGCTTCAGCATGCACTGGCCATGAAAGCCATGTTTCTTGACTGGAATAGGTCTGCTTGCCCCTACCATATTGGGGGAGAGTTGCTTTTGAAAGTGAGTTTACACATTTTGGGGTCTTGATAACAAGTGAGGGAAGACTTACAGGCAGATCGGTGCATCAGCTGCAGTGATGTGGTCACTGTAACGACCTGTCTTGGTGAAGAAGGAACTGCACCTTCTAAGAACTAAGGACTGTGTCCTTAGTGGCTATTTACTGGTCACTAGTGACTATCTATTATATGTAAGGTCAAGCCCTGATTTACAATGTAGTCTTAGATCTTTGGATCATCAAGCTTGTCAACATACTGTATTTAGTACTGTTATTATTCGAAATAATCTAATTTGCCATATTCTTTTTATGTGATTATAATGTCTGTGATATGCACCCAGTGTGTGTTTTTTGTCACTAGTGTCACAGAGTTGGATAGACACTCTTTTTTTGCACTGCTCTCCAGTGTTCTGCATTTCTCCATCTCTGGCAAGATAGATGAGAATGGCGGCTGCAATCCCAGGCTGCTCGAATTCCACCTGACCAAAACACCATAAAGGAAAAAATTGCTGTGGTATGATTACATTTTTGTTTGCTCGCTTATTTTTTCCAAATTGTATATGAATTGCAGTACGTACTCTGAGGCAAACAGGCTGCTCCTGGACATTGTAATTGTTGAAGTGAGACAGGGCCGTACAGGGCACCCATGCATCTTGCATTAATGTGTCGTTTATTTCCACATATTGAGAACTGCACATCTAAGAAGGCAAAAATAATTTGATAATAATAAATAATAAATCAGTCATATATTTCGGCTGTTTCCAAATAGGGGTCACCACAGTGGATCAATCTATGACTGCTATGAAAACTTTATATGTCAGGTCAGCCCCACCTTGGATTTGACAAAGGGTACTAATGTTCCTGGCTTATTCTACTGAGGTATCAAAGAAGCAATAATAAATAATTTAATATTTAATAATAGTTATAAAACTTTTAAAAACAACAAGAAACAATAGAATAGAAGAAACAATTGGAGCAATTCCAAATTGCTCCCTATATACATTACAATAAAACAAGCCAGTGTAATGTCAGCATTAAGTAAACCATAAAGTAAACAGCATACTTAAAAATCAGACATTTAAAAATAAATCCTTATCTTCTAAAATCCAAATAATACATATAATAGAGTTGCAGTCCAGAGGGTAACAGTTAGTGGGAAAAATGACAGTATAACGTGGTGTGATGTAGTAGGTCTCAAAATGGTTAGATTTACAGTTAAGATATAATTTGTATTGAAAAAAATAAGACTTGGACAACATTATATATTACCAGACTGAAATTTGGTGCCCCTGTTGCAGACAGTGCAGGGCACCGCCAGTCCTGATGGGAAGCTGATGCACTGGAAGCCCATTGGTCAATGAACCCCTTTGGTGTAAAGAAGTGACAGTCCTGAACATTTAAGCCCCTCTGAAATTCTTCACACTCACCATCACCATCATAATTGTAGCAATCACTTGGCTGACCTGGGAAAATGAGAGAACACAGACAAATAAACACAAGCCTTATTTGTTTTTCACTCATTTGTTTTTCACACAGCAGAAGAATAGATAAAAGGAATAAGGTGGGGATTCTTTTCATGAGGCAATTTTCATTCCAGTTCAATAAACTAATGCTGAACAAGAGGTATGATTTCATGAGGTAACATTTTATTAATGCAATT
This sequence comes from Xyliphius kryptos, assembly GCA_025769995.1. Lineage (NCBI taxonomy): Eukaryota > Metazoa > Chordata > Actinopteri > Siluriformes > Aspredinidae > Xyliphius > Xyliphius kryptos. The sequence goes on along the minus strand of JAOUQT010010042.1, from coordinate 8,109 downwards.
TGAAGTCTAATGATCAGAACTCATTTACAACTGCCAGAGTTACATGCCTGAAAGGTTACATGCCTGAAAGGAATATGTTGAATCGCAGAAGTTGAGCGATACCACAAAATTACTTCATTAGCAAATTAAAAACACATACATTTGTTGTACACAGACTGATTGCACTGCATGTGTGGAAGAGGGGTTACACTGTCATTTCATAATTTTTTTCTAATACTAGGCCATCTTTGAGACACATTATAAAATAATATAATGTTGATTATCCTCAGCATGCTTCTATTGTTTCAAACCAGATGTTGTGGTCATATTGAATTAAATTTTAATCTCTAAGTATTAGCTTTTGATAAATCACACAACATATATAGCACATGCATACAATGAATGAATTAATTAATTCACACTTATTTGGAAATACCAAAGTTTTACTCTCAAACAAAAAAATAAACTTTGGACCCTGACACTTTTTACATTTTGTCTCGACTTTCGCCAACACTTTGCAATCAATAACCCATAAAAACAAACAAATAAAAGTATTTAAAATTTTTTTTCAAGAATACTGTAGATTTTATGTTATTTTCTAGGCAGCAAGAAAAATTGCACAATGTCGCCTCACAACAACTCACATGACTGGGAAATTTCTGTGTGGAGATTGCATGTTCTCTAAGTGTTTACACAGGTTTTTTACAGGTGCTCTGGTTTCCTCCTGTTTTCCGATGTGCTTTACGTGAATTGGTGTCTCTAAAGTGGCCAATATTGTCTGACTGTGTGTGCTCTAATATGAAGTGGTGTGCTGTCTAGTGTTGTTTATGCCCTTGCAATCAGAGTTTCTGGGTGGGTGCCAGCTGGGCCATGGCCTAGTGTGGATTAAGCGGAAGATTCTTGAATAAATTAATTAATTAAAATTTTTTCTTTGAGTGCTCTCAAGCTCTTTCAAGTTAATAGGGTTATAATGAACATCCATTTCAGATATTATATTGAGTTTGAGGCTAGGCTCTCACTGGACCACTTAAGGACATTCACCAAGTTGTCCCTAGGTTGTCTCCCAGAATAAGATCCTAAACCAGTCTCCATATCCCAGTTACAGCCAAACACCCTCATCAACCAACATGCTTGAGTGTAGGAAAGATTTTGGGAAGTTAATAAGCTTTCAAAGTGGACTTTATTGTCCAATCTGCAATATGTACAGGACATACACAGAAATAAAGTTACTTTCAGACCTATGGTGCAACAAGGCCTCAGACTGATTGAGAATTTGTGGAATGACATCAAAAAAGCTGTTTTTGATGCAAAAGCCAAAAATGAAGAGAAACTGTGGAATATAGTCCAGTCAGATTGGGTTAGATGTTAAATGATGCCACTGTAAAGTGCTTCAGAAATAAAGGTTATATAACTAAATATTAATTCAGTAATTACAGAAGAACTATACCTATATTATATTTTATTGTTAGTTATAGAACCATGTATTAGATGTATACAGATTGCATCACATCACCCAAATAAGGATGGGTTCCCTTATGAGTCTGGTTCCTCTCAGGGTTTCTTCCTTACTTCCTCAGAGAATTTTTCCTTGCCACCGTTACTCATCTGAGATAAAAACGTTTTATGTAAAGCTGCTTTGGGACAATGCCAATTGTTAAAAGCGCTTTATAAATAAAACTGAATAGAATAAACAAATTTCAGTTTATACTCATAAATATTCAAGTTTGTAAAACAATATGCAGACAATGATATTTTTTAGACAGACAAATGATTTTTCTTTTCTTCATTTTCAGTTTAAAAACTGAATGTGCAGTACTCCAAGAAATTTTATTATTTTTTTTATCTTTATATTTTTTTATTTTACCAATTTTCTATTGTAATGTCCTTTTTTATACACTTTATTTTCAGTATTTTTAGAATTTTAAAGTATTTGCTCACCTGCCTTGACTCACATATGAGCTAATTTATAGGTTCAATGACGTCGCTCCACCCTTCAACTCTTCTGAGAAGGCCTCCATAAGGTTTAGGAATGTGTTTTGGGAAATTTTTGACCATCCTTCCAAAGGCCAATTTGTGAGGTCACACACAAACGTTGGACAAGAAGGTCTGGCTTTCAGTTTTTGCTTTAAATTATCTCATAGCTGTTCTGTTGGGTTAAGGTCAGGGCTCTGTGCAGGCCAGTCAAGTTCATCCACACCAGACTCTGTCATTCATGTCTTTATAGACCTTGCTTTGTGCACTGGTACACAGTCATGTTGGAAGAAGAACGGGCCAGCTCCAAACTGTTTCCACAAGGCTGGGAGCATGGAATTGTCCAAAATGTCTTAGTATGCTGAAGCATTCATACACCTGTCGCCATGGAAGTGATTGAAACACCTGATTCTAATAATTTAAATGGGTGAGCAAATGCTTATCTTGTCTTGTCTTGTCACGAGGATTTAGATTTTCTAAGTTGTTATAAGAACACTGCTAATATTTTGAACACAACTCTATGTGTATAAAATATATAACGTATATGTTTATATATAGATAAATCCTGATTTTGATAAAAAAGTAAAGTTACATACAGTATTAAAGTAAAGTTAAATAAAGTTACATAGTATGCAGTAGGTGGACATCTAAACAGTAGTGCAAATTTAATGAGCACATAGACTGGAAAATTATGTGAATGATGCAGGGTCTAGTAATGTATTTGTGTGTTATCTGAAATGCATTTCTGTGTTAAGGGGTAAAAGAGGGAGTAGAGCCAGAGCATGGAGAGAAATGAGCATCCTGACTGCCTGATGGACAGAACTGTCCCTCAGTCTGCTGGTTCTACCCGAAGGCGCTGATGCACCCTCTTTGCCCCTGATGTTGTGTTCTTGTTACACAAAGGCCCTATAAGATGTGCACTCCCAGGAACTTTGTACAGCTCACTCTCTCCACAGAAGTACTGTTTATGTGTCGAGGCACATTCTAGTTGTGAATTTTCCTGAACGTTCAGAGAACTTTGAATTAGGTCTTTGCATTCAGAGAGCTCTTTACAGGAGTTATATAGTATGACTCAATCGGACGAAAGTAGTCGTTCAGAGTATTCAACATAAAGTTGGTGCTGTCACAAGTCTGTGCAGCTGCCTTGTAGTCTGTGATGGTCTGTATTCTCTGCCACATACTCCATGTATGCTTATTGTACCTGAAGCAATAAGCTTTTCTTAGAAAACTGCGTCTTTCTGATGCCTTTTCTGATGTACAGTTTGTTTACATGTCTGTTCACTTGTCAGTGTCTGGTTTCTTCAAGATGGTTATACATTTAGAATTTAGAAGCCAAAAATTCACTTTTGGTAATACAAACTATAATATATATTTTAATATACTACAAATAAACCTAAATTATATTAGGTGTGCATAATTTACTACTAATAAAACAAAATTATATTAGGTGGTCAACTTCTTGAGCTTAATGAAAATATGCATATGAAATAACACAAAACAAGCCCTAGAACCCATTGTTAACAGGCTGGTGTGTAAATAAATGTTTTATTATTGCCTTAATATTTTAGTGGTTTCTAGGCAAAGACCTAATTCAAAGCCATTTCTGAATAGAACAATAAAAACATGTATTGAAGATTTTAGTGCTTTCTTAAAGTTATGCTAAATACAGTGGCTGCTGTACTTAATTATAAGAGCTAGTAGTCACCAGTTTTCATTAATTTATCTCTCTATTGTCCTCCTGTCCCTCACCCAAACAGTTGAATCCTAGCTCCATTATACATTTTTTAGAGCAGCCATCTTTATCCAAGAGATTCCCATCATCACACTCTTCATTTCTGCAAATAGTGGGAGAGAATAAAATGAATATCTTAGATAATATACAGTATTTCTTTTATACATGAAGATAAAAGGACACAACTTTCATGCAGAGTGGATTTTATATTATTTCATTTTATATTATCTACTACTGACAGCACTGCTAAGAATTAGCAGTTAGTGATTTCAAATAAAACTAGTGCATGCCTAAATGAATGGCTCAGATGTTGGGAGATATAATATATTTTTATATTTATTTCAAAAATCACAAATAAATCAAATAATATTTTGTTAAAATAAAAAGTTTAAAAACGACATATTTTATTCAAAATAGATCATAGATGACATATCAAATGTTTAAACAGAGAAAATGAATCATTTAAAGAGAAAAATTAGGTGATTTAAAAATTTGTGATAACAAAACATCTTGGGACAACGCCACTGTGAGACATCCCCTTTTCTCTTAACAACATGTCTGTAAACATCTGGGGACTGAGACTACATGTTGCTCTAGTTAAAGGATAGGAATGTAAACCTATTCTTGTCTAATGTAGGTTTCTCATTGCTCAACTGTCTTAAGTTTTTAGTCATATCTTACGTTTTATGATGCTCCAAATGTTTTCTATGGGTGAAGGTTCAGTGCCTGGACCCTTCTTCTACACAGCCATGATGCTGTAATTGATGCAGCATGTGGTTTGGCATTGTCATGTTGGAAAATGTAAGGTCTTCCCTGAAAGAGACATCATCTGGATAGGAGCATATGTTGCTGCCCATGCCACACACTAATGCAACCCCATACCATCAGAGATGCAGGCTTCTGAACTGAGCACTGATAACAATTTACATCATCCATTTCCTCTCTAGTCCTAATGATATGGCGTCCCTGATTTCCATAAAAAACTTCAAATTGATTTGTCTAAACACAGAACAGTTTTTCATTTTGCCACAGTCCATTTTAAATGAACCTTGGCTTTGGTTTTTTGGCCTTGAGCCCTACCAACAGAGATTCTTCCAGAGTCTCTGAATCATTATGCACTGTAGATGGTGATATATTCAAACTCTTTGCAATTTTACACTGTTAAATTCTTTTTTGATATCGGCCTAGTATTTGTCGGCACATGAGTAGGGAGACTGATGATCCTCTTCAAATATTTACTTCTGAGAGTCGAGCCACTCTAAGATGCTCTTTTAATAACGAGTCATGTTAATGACCGATTGCCAATTGACCTTATTAGTTGCAATTGTTTGTACCTTTAACTTTTCCAGCCTCTTATTGCCCCGTCCCAACTTTTTTAAGATGTATTGCTGTCATGAAATTTTAAATGAGACAATCTTTGGCATTAAATTTCAAAATATCTCACTTTCGACATTTTATATGTTGTCTATGTTCTATTGGGAATACAATATCAGTTTTTGAGATTTGTAAATTATTGAATTATGCTTCTATTTACAGTTTGTACTTTGTCCCATTTTTTTAGAATTGGGTTAGTATTTAAAACAAGTAGAAATTTGATTTTCCTAAAGTAAGTAAAAATTACCCACAGTAATGAATGGAATGATATTTTATAGAGTTATAAAAGTAAAGGCACACTGCACTGATTTGACTTGAAAGGTACTGTATATGTGCACGCAGGACCAAATCTTGTTTGTATTTGTTTATGGTTAGCTTAAAAATTTGATGAAATTCAGCAATTGGAATATCATCCCCATTCAAAGCAAATGTAACATTTTTTTTGCACAAAAATGGGCCACACCTTGAACCCTTAGACGTATCATTTAGTCCTATTTAAGCAGTGGTCTCGCGAGCATGCCTGATGTTTTGAAGCTTGTCCCTTGACAAAAATTGTCTGAATATGTTAGAAGAGGTGAGAAGAGTAAGACTAACCCAATGACAGTAATGTGAATGTATATTTCAATCACACAAATTTAAAATATTGGGTGAATGATGAAAATGACACACCTGTCAAGTCACTGATTTAAACACTAAGCTACATGCATTACATTAGGCACATTTGATGCACACTTGGACATGACTTAAATAAATAAACATGTTGTTCAGGATGAATGTACCCTTGTACTTGCCCATCTCCACAGAAAGGTTCTCCATGGGTGTAAACCAAAGAAGGAGAGAGCTCGCTGCGAAAGCCTTCGGCCTCCACTTGTATCCTGTATTCATAGCGCATCCCTTTCTGTACATCACTATGGGCATCTCAAAACAAAGGGACACACATACACATAGCCACATGCAAGAAGACAGTATTTACACAAGAAAAAATATATTAGAGATTCTTCGGAGTACACTATATCATTAGCACTCCCAGAGGTTGATCTAACCATGTGAACATAAAAACCTCATGACATACTGAACCTATTAAAGATTTTACATTTTTGATAAAACAGGAGATGACAGGTCACATATCATACACTAACAGTGATAAAAAATATGATTGTTAAGTAATGGCAGAAGTAAGGAAAAGATAAAAAGATGGAAAGAAGTAGAGAAAGAAGTAAATAATTAAAAAACAAAAAAATAATTAAAGACAAATTCTAGAACACAATAAGCAGTATTCTGTTTCATTTATTTTAGCATACATAGAACCAGTGGAAGGAAATTACTTGAAGTTTAAACAGACTATGCTCCACACTATTAATGGCTGTTTTTCCTATTGAGAGAAATAAGCCAGGTCCTTATACTTAATAAGTAAATAAATGTTTTACAATTATCTTAAGGTTAAAGAACTACATTTAAACAAAATTTTTTTAAACAAAATAAGTTTTCAGAATCTTACCTGTCTGTGTATATAGGCTGTTTGAGTGCGACAGATCCCTTGCTTTTCTGTTGGGGTGGGTCTCGCTGCACATTGTAGATTAACAGACGGCAGACAGAGCAAAGAGGATTCTGGGGTCGTGAAGTGAGCATTACAGCATCGATTTCCATCTTAATATCAAAAGTGGATATCTTCACAGCCTTTAGTTTCTTGTTACTGGTTGCACGCACAGTTAGAGGAATATCGCAATAAACATTTTGCGGGCCAGCATGAACTGATTCACCTGTCTCCAGGATAAACTCCAAGTCAGAGACCACATGATTGCCTATTATCACAAATAAAATTCAATAAATATATAGATTATTTTCATTAATATAATACGTCATTTAATTATGATAATGAATGTGTATTAATATTATTATTTAACACTATTTTATCCTATACACTGACCTTTTAGTTTCACTTTGTAATTCTACAGATACCAACTGTTTTTCTTTGTTAAATTGTTAGCCCATTTTTACCCTATAATTCAATGGTCAGGACCCGTAAAACGCACCAAAAAGCAGGTGTAATTTTGGTGGTAGATTACTGACAGCACTGTGGTGTTCCTGTTGTGATGGTGGTATGCCTTGTGTGCCAGTATGCTTTATGCTAGTATGATTTAGTCAGCCTGCTAATCAGAGCTGCTAATAATTTTAACTGTTCTGTGTCACTGCTATATGAGAAAACCATGAATAAAAACAATCCAACCAACAGCATCCTATAGGCAACACATGATGCTACCCAATAGTTGTGACTAACAGAGTAAACATAATGTTTAATATATTAGAAAGACTGCTCTTCTTGATCCAGTTATACCACCACAACAACACACACTACCATATTAGAGTCACTGTAGTGCTACTACATGATTCTCTATGTGTTCCTTCATAGTCTGGAAGACGTCAGTATAATTTACAATGAAGCAAAAAAAAAAGAACATTGAATGAGAAGGTCTGTCCACACTTTTATCTGGTACTATATATATATAAAATTTGGGTAAAGTTCGGAAAATGTACAAACTGTGAATAAAAATGGAATGCAATAATTTTAAAATGTCAAAACTGATATTGTATTCACAATAGAACATAAACAACATATCAAAAGTTGAAAGTGAGAGATTTTGATATTTCATGACAAATATTGGCTCATTTGAAATTTTGTGACAGGAACATATCTCAAAAAACTTGGGAAACGGCATTAAGAGGCTGGAAGGGTTAAAGGTAAAAACAAATGCAACTAATAAGGTCAATTGGCAATAGGTCACTGGTGATAGAAAGAGCATCTTGGAGTGTCAGCAGTTCTCAGAAGTAAAGATGGGAAGATGATCACCTATCCCCCTAATTCTGCGCTGACAAATAGTGGAGCAATATCAAAAAGGAGTTCGATAGCGTAAAACAGCAAAGAATTTGAGCGTATCCTCATATACAGTGCATAATATAATCAGAAGATTAAGAGAATCTGGAAAATTCTCTGTGCGTAAGGATCAAGGGCAGAAAACCATACTGAGTGCATGTGATCTTTGAGACCTTAGACT
>JAOUQT010010035.1:0-12230 GCA_025769995.1 Xyliphius kryptos | reverse complement strand
TGTGGTGTGAATGAACACCGTTCCCCACTGGCTAAAGTGTGTGTGTGTGTGTGTGTGTGTGTGTGTGTGTGTGTGGGTGTGTGTGTGTGTGTGCGTGTGAGTGTGTGTGTGTGTGTGTGTGTGTGTGTGTGTGTGTGTGTGTGTGTGTGTGTGTGTGTGTGTGTGTTTGGGGAGAGGGGGTGAAATTCGTGTTGGCATGACAACAGGAAGTAAGGCTGCCACCTTCGATGTGGAAAAACGAGGGACGCCCCAAACTTTCTGGCTAATCAGCTTAAAGCACAGACGTTAAAATCTCCAGTGGAAAGTTTTTCTACATGTTTATAACATAACCCTGAGCATTGAAACTCAAGATTTACCCCAAACTACACCAAGATGACCTTTTAATCTATACTTCTATGTTTGCTTCAAATTAAGTTTAATTTTACTTATATTTAAATGCTATCTATTAGGCTTCTATTAAGACACACAAAAAAAATTGCCTGTTATCAGTATTTAACTAACATTTTGTTCTCGTTCTTTTCTTAACCATAGCATCATCCTTTTTTTATGTAATTAATTAGTATTATATATTTTTTTTTTTTACAGAAGTTGGAAAACATGGCACTGGGTAGTGGATGAGATCAGATTTGTACTCCTCCCAAAACCAGTGTTCTTATGAGACCATAATGTCTGTCTGTAGCTTTCTATTAAAATGAACTTCTTTCTTTTTTGATATAAATAAAAAAAATATGGGATATATGGTTTAAAGATGATGAAACAAAATATCGGACATCCATATACCATATATGGTTTAAGGACGATGTAACAAAATATAGGACAAATATACACTAAAAATGTTTTAACATATATGTAACAAAATATAGTACATACATATACCATTTATGTTTTAAGAACGATGTACCAAAATTTGGGACAAACATATACCATATATGGTTTAAGGACATTTCTGTATTATTACAGGGAGGTGTGTGGTCCATGAAAACAGAGCAATAGAAGTCTGTCAGACCTTAAACTGAAAGAGTTGGTTCATTGTCGTGTTTTTAAAATGGCCTCCTCAGTCTTTTCTACTTCCATAAAGGATGAGGATTTTTCTTCTGGGGTTTACTAAAGGGGTTGTTGGAGGCATTTAGAGCTGCTCTTGTGTACATAATGGACTCAGCATGTCCCCACTGAGCCTGTGTTATCTATGGAAATGTATTTAAATCTTTACAGTGGGGATGCTGAGAAAGCAGCAAACTACCAGAGCAAAGAGACATAAACACCAATTTCAATGCCAAAGCTGCTGTTGACCACTCGTTTTATCAATGGGGGCAGTGGATCAGTTAGAAAATGGGCCAATCTGCTTGTGATGCTCGATCAGTCTTACGAGGCAAAGTTTGCATCTTTTATTTTATTATGACATAACTATTTTGAGGGACAATATTTTAAATGGCGGGTAACCATGGTTACAAACCTACAATGTGATTTATACACAATCATATTTTGTTTCAGTAAAAATTGATAGGCCTGTAACAGTTGTTTTGACATTCTTTAAACATTTTTGGCACTATATATCTACTAATAATGAATAGAATCCAGGGGTCACCACAGAAATGGATTTGCATATTATACTTGGCCAAGTGTTTTATGCCAGATGCCCTTCCTGACACAGCCCTCAACCTAGCAGGCTTGGGACACACAGCCTGTGGGGACAGTTTAGAGAAAATTCATGTTTTTGGACTGTGGGAGAAAACTGGTTCCAAAAATCATATAGATGGACTTTTTAGTTCTACCATTGCTGACTGTAGGAGGTCTGTTTATCCACATACTTTGTAAGTTTGCTGTATGATGTTCTCCGATGATCAGGACCCCCACGGAGGAGATATTAGGGTGGTTGGTGATTCTCAGTACTACAGTGATAATGACATGATGGTGATACTATATTTTCCTGAGTGATGGATCGTGACCCAAGAGTGGGCAAGTCGCGGAAACGTTCTGGGTGGGTCAGAAAAACAACTTAGAAAAAAAATTATTAAGATTTTAAAAATGAAAAAGAATTAATGCTTAGCTGATTGGTACTTGTATTTATCTTTAAAAAAAAATAGAGAGGCACATGTCAGAGTCATATGCAGCATTCTCATTGCCATGGTAACCACCATTCGTTTGCCGGCTATTCTTCTCTTTAAATTTGTGATCATGTTCAGAGACAACATGGCAAACAGCAAATATAACCCGGAGAATTTAAAATGTGAATTTTTTTTTATTAGTTTCTTAAAACTGAGCCAACCCTAACATACTCCAGATGTGTCCAGATGTGATTGCGAATGTTATAATCCTTGCATTGTTATTGTATCAGTGATCATATATCCTGCACTGCAATGGACTCATGGCCTGTCTGAGGTGTTTACCCACTTTTCACCCTTTAAGTACCAAGACGATTTTTGTATATTTAATGTAATAAAGATTTTCAAAACCTTAGCTCGGTATAAGCTTCACTTATGTTACTGATGGGATTCGGGGTTTTAGGGAAGAGAAGTGGGACTGTGGGTTTTTGTACAGAAGGCGTTTGAAGCTCAGTCTCTGTGCCCTGGTGCACTTTCACTCCTTTTAAACACATCACACCGCATTGTGTGTCATCACATTTGTGTATGAACTGCACTGAAACATCACAGAGGAGACAGTTCACAAACGCATACCCCACTACTGCCTCTAGAGAGACACCCCTGGCTTGACATTGCCATGGTAACATTGAGACTGCTGTTGGTTACCATGGTGATGCACCGTTGGGAGTGGAAAGAACTAGTCCAGACATGTGATGTGAGCTACAGTGGAGATCAGTGGATCATTTTTGTGGCACGTGTTTGCCATTGTTTACATGCATTGGTTTGTGTATGTCTAGTCTGTGTGCGGCACCCTAATGGGATTCTGGCATAGATACCCTCACAGTAGGCCAGTGACTCGCCGACACTCGATAGCAGATGCACATTGCAGCCATTTTAAATGCACACATTGATTTCGGTTTTGTTCTTTCCCTCCCCCTTTTCTCTGTCTGTTTTATTTCATGCCAGGAAGATTGAGTATTCGGTCATGAATAAGTCAGTGACATTTGGCTTGTAGCACCGAACCGTTTTTAGCATGAGAGACTCAACCTTATTTATTAATTTCACATTTTGATGATTTCAAAATACAGTCATCCAGATAAATGATATTGTTACAAAAAAATAAAATCATACATGAATTAGATCTGAGATTTTAACAGCTTAAACGAATAAAACCAGAATGGTGATTAATTTGAAAAACGGGTGGGTGGTATTATGGCACAGTGGTTAGTGCTCTCTCCTAACAGAGCAAGAACTTGGCACAGGTTCCGGGTGGTTTTCCTTGTTGTGTGAAACATTAAGAAGTTTATAACCAGGGATGCACATACTATTTCTGATCTGGTTTTTAAGGTGCATGTTGCTTGGTGCAGTTTGAGTCTAGTTTTATTACTTAATGTGTAGCTTTTAGTTCTGGTCCTCAAATCTAATTGGTAAGCCATTTGTCCTGTCATGACATCATTAACAATAATGCACAACTCTGACCACCTTACATTCAAATGAATGTATTATTTTAGAGTGAGGTTTGTGGCAATTTGAATTCTAAAATGGATATAGGGAGTGTGAGTTGTGACTAAGGTGTCTACACGGTTACTGTCTTACGTGAACTTATCAGTATGTTTTCCAAGGACATGTTCAGGAATCACAATGACAAATTTCCTTTAAGGTACTCAGGAAGTGGTAGAATTAGTGATGAGTCAGTGAGTGAGGCTTTGCCTTTTATAGCTATTAAATAAATCACAGGAAAGAGCTGTAACTGCACTTTGCTTTAAGTCGGACCTAACACTTTTTCCTGTGATTTATTCACAATAATGCACGCCCTCAGGTACCTTATTGCTTCATTGGTTCTTGGACGTGCACATGAATGGATGGAAAAACAAGTGAGATAGTTCAAACAAGTGAAAAAAAATAAGGAAGTTATTTGTAAGCTCTCCTGAGCCCGACTTTGTATGTTAAAGTAGCCCCAAAAAGCCAAACATAATGATGCGTAAACACTCTTCATATTGAAATTTACTCTACACATTGTTCATTTTGACCACACATGCACAATCTTGCTTTACTTACAGTATTTACATCGCTGTATATAATCCATGGTACTGTAGCTGACTTTACTCTACAAGGTTGGGTGAAAAAAAAGTGATGGCTACAAAAAAACCTCAATTGACTTTCAAACTAATTTAAGCTTTACTGCAGGCACAAGGTACAAGGAACACCAAGGTGGAGGATCATAGGTGTTTAGATTGCTTTACAGCTATGGCACTGAATGATTTGACTGTATGCTTAAAAAAGATCGGTTTAAATACCCCAATTCCATAACATTACTTTCTAATGAATTGATTAAAATTTATATTAAAATAACCCTAACAAGACCTTAATCATTTGTACAATATTCCCTCGGCTACTTGGGTACCAATTTAACCCTTATTTTCCTGTAGTTTTCAGAGCTGTTAAAATGATTTCTGTCTAATATGATGAATGTCCCAGTAGAAATCGGTTTGTCATGCTCCGTCTCAAATTTTCAAACTGGAACCAGGTGGAGGTTTGAAGCCCCTGTACCCCCTCTCATCCTTCTTTATCACCAGATGTCCTCTACAGCTTCTCTCTAAAACACAATCAATACTTTCTCTTGCATACCTACTTTTGTCTCTTTGAGAATTGATTTTTCACACATTACTTCTTTTTTTTTTGCAGCTAGAGAGGCTCCTAAGTGAGTACTGTACATCCCGAAAGTGCATGATCCTTACAGAGGACTGTACTGTTTCATTAAGAAATATAGAAATACTAGCCGACCTGTTGTGTAGAATATGCTGCATAATTGAGTCACCGGTCCTATTTCTGCTTTGCCACCATAAACTCCGGAATGTAGTTCATGTAGTCAGCATATTGTTGAGCAGACTGTATAACTATGCTTCTGTATAACAAAGGTTGCGAAGTTCGAGAGCAACAAATGTTGTTGACAAAATGACATTTTTCCAGGAAAATGCAACTGAAAGGACTAATGCAGGAATTTGTATAATATTAAATGAATTGTTGTTTTCATGAAATACGTGTGAAGTGGTGGGCATGTTAGGAAAGGGTTAAAAGAGGGGTGGGGCTCTGTTACCTGTATCCCATGATTTGACAGGGATAAATGAGGGTGGGGCTCAATGGTACAATGGTTTGGGATTTTTTTACTGAGTGATGTCTTCTGCTCCTCAAACCATGGAAATACAGATATTATTTTTCAGAACTAGAAAGTGACCAACAAGTATTTAAACTGTACTTGTGTCATTTAACATCCATCTTTCTGATGATTAACTAAAGCAATAAGGCATGAGAGGGCATGCATTATTGTGAATAAGTCACAGGAAAATATACATATACACCTCTTTTCTGTGATTTGAATGAAGGTTACAGCCATGTTGGGAGGTTTGTTGGTGACATTTTCCAGAAATATGCAACTGATGGAAACAGTTACCTAATGCAGGGATTTGTATAACTTTAATGGAATTGTTTTTTCATGTGAAGCTGTGGCCATGTTAGGAAACAAAAATTGGGTGGGGCTCCGTAAAGGAAAAGGGGGATGGGGCTCTGTCGTGCATATCCCATGGTCCTGCAGGGAAAATAGGGGGTGGCGCTTTGACGGTAGTATCCCATGGTTTGGCAGGGAAAAGGGGGGTGGGGCTTCAGTGTGCGTATCCCATGGTTTAAGGACATTATATGTATATAAAGATTATCTTATGGCTATACAAATGGCTCAGCCAATCAAATTCAATGACTGGAACTACCTGTTTTATTATGTATTTTACATTATTGTGGTTTAAAAGTACAAGTTCAGTATTTATGGTTGGACACTAATCCCTTCCCTCCACCAAACATTTCACCACATTCTAAAGGACCAGAGCCTGATATTTACCCCTGTTAAATTTAAAAATAGGCCATGTTTTCTCAACAGCAACATGAATCTTCTCCAACCACCCAAAATATACCAGCGGGTAGACCGATTACTCTAAATTTCCCCTGGGACGATGAGTAAGCAGTTCAGTTTGTGATGGTCAGTAATTAATTGGCATCCTGTCAAGGGTATATTTTTCACTCAGCCACCAGGTTTTCCACAGAGGACCCATAGTAACATGTTTTGGGATGAATGAAAGCTGCTTCAGCAGTTTATATTAGCAAACTTGTTTATATATATATATGTGGTTCAGAAGTATCACAGACCAAAACAGTGTAAAGAGACCTCATTTCAAAATGTCAGAACTTTTACTCTTTCATTTTTAGTCTTTTTCATTTCTTTTTTTCTTTTAAAAACCAGACATTTAATTGGACTTTTTCATCCTTATACTGTGACTCTTGTTTCTGAATTAACTTTTTTAAATCTTCATGTCTGGTGGGTTTTTTATATTATTTATTTTATTGCATTTATATTGCATTTTTTAAAAACTATTTTTAATTGAGTTGTTCTTCTCAATACAAAACAGAACAACAAACAGGCAGACAACGATTTTATTATAAAAAACTGTATTTAAAAAAATGTAACAAAAAATTAAAATATAACAATAATAATAACTAGGACTAGTTCGCGAAGGTAGGTTTTGCAAATTATTTGTAAAAAATCAGAGTGGCTTATGGGTCCAAATTGCTAAATTGTTTGCAAATCTGGAAAAAAAATGTGTGTAGTCTGGGAATATTTTTTAGTAGAAGTTGGAAGCCTAAATGCATTTTGCCGCACTATATTAATTAACACTGATTGTTGGCCAATTTGTGCAAATTTTGTTATCAAAGTAGATCCTGCTGCACCAAGCTTTTGATGAGTTCAAAAAATAAATGTACTTTTTACAAAATGTAAATTTAAATGTACTTTAATACTTTCATTTAAATTAAACTAACTATAAGAGAACTTCTTACTCTTAGTTGCAATACTTATGGTTTACTGATTATATTGCTTTATTTTCCACATAACAGCTGCTAAAGCCTTTTCTCTGTAAACAGCTTTTCATTAAGATGTTAACTGGGTTGCTGGTTATCTTGGTGCGAAAGCAGACTGTGTTCTTTCAGTGCTTTTTATTCCTCTTATTCTTTCACTGAATCGAACAGATGGCACTGAGTCAATACCTTCAGCTCTGGATGGGTTACGTTTGGTGAGCGACCTGCTCGAAGACACGCCGTTCAACTCACTATTGAATTGTCAGGCTTATTGTGTTAAAGCAGGAAGCTTAGACCTGGAATTAATTGAAATCCTTTCTCTGAAGTTTTTTTTACTTTTACGTATTCTTCAGAAGTGTGTCAAAAATATTGAACAGTGAAATCAAGTTAATTTTGTCTTAAGATAATGAGCAGAAAAATCAGTAATTGCATGAGCATGTTGAATTATTGATGCTTTAAAAATATGATTGAAACTAACTGCTTCACAAACAATGTTGTAACATCCAAACCAAATATACACATTTCTCGTTTTGTACATAGTACTTCCCTTAATTTCATCTTGGTGCACAGCAGGAGGGATTTTGATTTTCTAGATTCCTCAGAGGAAAGGCACTTTTGCTGACTCTGCCTTTTTATATAGAGTTGCTTTAATGCGGCAGAGTAAATTACAGTTTGTTGGCATGCCAACCTCTGTAAGTGGACCGTAGGTATGGGGTTTGCTCCAGTACAGTGGAGTAAAACAAACTCGATTAGGAACAAAACAGTTACAAAACAGTAACAACTCATTTTTTATCAGCTGCTTTGATTTTATAACTTTTAGTAATGTGTCTGAAACAGGTCTGTGGTTAGAACATTACTTCGTTTCTCTCAGTTTGTTTACTGATGCTGATCTTGGAAACCAAACATTTTAAATAGTTATTTGTTATCATGTTCATCCCTCTTACTACAAATAACTTATTCTAATTCAAGTATACTGTATTTACAAATTTTGCGTAATAACCATCAAGCAATTAACTGGGTCCTCCAGTTTGCTCCCACAGTCCAAAAACATTAATTTAAGGTGAATTGGATGCTCCAGATTTCCTCGATTTAACCTTAAAAATGCACTGAATGCATCTAAACAGTGGGAAATGGGAAATGGTTCGAAATAATGGCCTCAAGTCACAAACCCTAGAGAAAACCAGCTAATGTGAGTTTTCTAGCCATAAAGTAGGAATTGAAGGAAGTTTTAGATCTTTGCTGGATTCAAACACTTCTCTGTGGTCCCAAACTGATGTGTGCTTCTTGCCGTACCTCACACAGGCTTCCTTCTTAAACCTTGTTAATGATCGGCAGCTATGCCCCTTGGGGTGTCTCCTTCACCAACCAAATATGGGTTCCCATCAGGCTTTTGGCTTGGGATCCAGCAGTCCCAAGTTGGGTGGAGTTTTCATGGTCTTCCTGTGTCCATGTGGGTTGCCTCCAGGTTTTCCGGTTTGCTCCCACAGTCCAAAAATATTGCATCTAAGGTAAATTGCCCCTAATCTAAATCTAAAATGCCCTTGTATAGTGTGTGTGTCTGTGTAAGTAAGTGTGTGCCCAGTGATAGATTGTCCTGGGTGTATCTGTTCAGTGCCTGAAACATTCTCCCCTGGATGGGCATGTGAAACTTGCCTTACAAGAGGATTAAACAGAAGAAAATGGATGAATGGCTGGACGACTGGGGCGGCATGTCGCTTAATGCTAAGCACGTCTGCCTCTCAGCACTGTGGACCTAGGTTTAAATCCTGATCTGGTTGAAAGTTCCATGTTCTATACGTGTAAACCAGCTTTTTTCCTGGTTCTCTGGTGTCCTCGGCTGCTTTAAATTGCCCTTTTATAGTATGTGTCTGTGTATGTGAGTAAGTGTATGCTCAGTGATAGATTGGTGCCCTGTCCTGGATGTATCCGCCCTGCAACCCGAAAAGTTTTGGAGAAGAGGAAAATAAGGAAATAAAATGCAATAAAAATTCATACTAATTTCCCACTTCTGAGAGACACATGCTTCAGGTTAAGAAACCATCATTACCCAATATCTGCACTTTTAAAGGTTTTACTTTACTGTAAGAGTCTTTGTAAGCGTTCGATTTGCAACAATGTTTTGGAGAAGTTACCCTTTTCTGTCATGGATTTGTGTCTGAATCATTACATGCGAGCCTCTTTGTGAAAATCGGATTAGGAGACGGCGTCTGGTGAAATGGCAAAGCAATCAAGGATGACATGGTCAAAAATGAGATCCATGGCACTGAATGAGACTAATTTTCGAGCTGCCACTTTGAAGGGTCCCTCGCTTCATCCTTGATCTGACTATCCATCATTTTCACCTCCTCATTAATAGTGCAATTAGTAGCCAGTGAAGTCCAGACAGACAGCACACATTTTCTCCTCAGCCATTCACGTCTTGTTGCTTGGCCACTTTTTTTGTGTGTTTGTCTGGTTGATTGAGGCTACAGCAAGAGGAATCTACTTTCCAATACTATTTAGCATCCTAGCATCATTCCCACAGTATCACACAATGGAGGAGGCCCCCCACTCACTGGTGTGTGCATACCAGCCTCTAAACCCACCAATGTTCTGAGCTGCATTTCTAGGTCAGGGGAGTCTTGTATGAATAATAAACAGTCTGTTTCGGAAGAGAATTATTTATATCCGAACAGCAGAATACTGCACATCTGCTTGCCCCTCCCTCCTTCTCCCTCTAAGTCTCTCACTTTGCACCCAGGCTGCTGCTTTTAAACACAGATGTTTTCAGATAGCTATCATTTCTTTCTTTATGTCTGTATTCAGACATTAAACTTTCATCTGCTTTTTTTCCCCAACATGCCAGTTTTTCCCTTATGGCCTTTCTGTCTGTTTGCCCTGCTGGATTCTGGCCAAGGCGACAGGCTGAGAATAAGCCAAGGCTGACTCAGGCCAAGGGGCCTGATGGGAGCACTCATATTTGGTTGGTGAACGAGACACCCCCAGGGGCATGGCTGTCGATCATTAACAAGGTTTTAGAAGGCAGCCTGTGTGAGGTACGGCAAGAAGCACAGATCGATTCGGGACCACAGGGAAGTGTTTGAATCCAGCTAAGGTCTAAAACTTCCTTCAATTCCTACTTTATGACAGAAAGGTCACATTAGCTGTTTTTCGCAGGGGTTTGTGGCTTGAGGCTATTATTTTAAACCATTTGCTGTTCACAATAGAATTGTTGTGTAGTTATATACAGTGCATTTTTAAGGTTAAGTTGAGGCAATTTAGAGCATCCAAGTTACCCTAAATTCATATTTTTGTACTGTGGGAGGAAACTGGGGAACCCAGAGGAAAACCACATGAACATGAGGAGAACATGAAAACTCCACCCATATCGGTATTAGAACCTGGATCCCCAGAGACGTACTAACTTCACTGTGCCGCATGTTTAAATTTAAATAGGCTAAATAATGTTTTTAACAAGGTACTCTATTAACCTACAGCAACATCACCTACTTTTGTTTTACTCAGACTAAAATTTCGGATGCTGGGCAAATACACCCTGGACAGGGCGCCAATCCACCGCTGAGCACACACTCACTCACAGTCACACATACTATATAGGAGCAGTTTAGAGCAGCCAATTAACCTTGAGGTCATGTTATTGGACTGTGGAAGAAAACTGAAGACCATGGAAACTCCAGTTTGAGATTTGAACCTAGATCCCCAGTGCTGAGAGGTGGACATAACAACCATGCCACAGTGCCACCCACTCTTATATTATTATCAAATACAAAAACTGTACATTAAAAATAAAAAACCTTTTGCCAGCAAACCAGCTTAATGACAATGAAGAGAATATTGTAAGCAGACAGGGGCTGTCTCAATACAAGGGGACACACCTCAATACACAATCTAATCAGATGTCATGTTTTGGAAATTTTAATTACCCACGAAAACACTACAGCAATATAATCTGCATCAAAATACAGCATGTGGGGGTTGTTATCCAAAAGCAATAGGAATTGTGCACTTCTGATTAGTAAAGCCAGCCGAGCTGAGGAGCCATTTGCATGTGGTACTCCTTCATACCAATGCATTAGACCTTCTGTTCCTGCATTTGTTGTGCTCAGCAGCATAGCACTACACTCCCACACAGTTTGTCATTTATGGGAGAACAAGATGCACAAAACGCGTCTAAGCTTTGGCGGCATCAAGGCTGTGTTTCATATTCGATCTGTCGCACGTCCATCAAACGTCCAGTACTATATATACTCTCGGCTGAGTGTCCAGGTGGTCCTTAAAACAACAGTTTACTTGTACTGCTCCCTCCCACACAACAGACCATAATACTGTTTCATCCCTACAGCTAATGGCACCCTTGACCTAGAGATTGCATTTCAGTTTGCATCTCTAGCAAAGCCGAAGCTTTTAAACATGGTATGATCTCTCTCAGTACTATAAAAGGATGAGCTACATGATGAGTAAAAAGGATCTGTGTTAAATAAACGTTTTTTTAATACATAGTAAAATAACGACTTTCTGTTCAACATTTTACATTAACTTTTAGTAGACACTTTTATCCAAAACAACTTGAAAAAAAAACAACACAAATAAGTAGTTTAAGGAAGAATGTGGATCCCCAGCTATGCAATGAACACCCAAAACAGGGCACCAATCTATCGCTGGGCACACACAGACACATAAACCATATGGGATAATTTAAAGCAGCTCAGTTTACCTTGAATCCATGTTTTTGGACTGTGGGAGGAAACCGGACAAAGCTGAGAAAATCCGCGAATACGCAAGGAGAACATGAAAAATTTCACCCAAATGGGGATTTGTACCTAGATACCCATCGTTAAGAGAAAAACATGCCAACCACTAAAATACTTGTGCCAACCCGTCTCACTGCATACTGTTTGATATCATTTAATTGAGGGTGGGACTGGTGATTTTTAGGAGGATAAAATATTGTAGATCACATTTTATAGACAATAAAAACATTGCTTTTAAAACTTTGTATTGATTGTTTCAATAGCTGTTAAAGAGATGATTGATAGTCACTTTGTGCATTATATTACCTAACAGATTTTTCCCTTCATTCTTTGTTGTTTAGGGCCTTATACACATATGAAGATGACAGCAATGACCTGGTTTTGGCATCAACAGGAGGTATGTCACTTTCATTAAATATTTTCTAATTATATGTGGCGCGGCGCGACACATATATTGATCTTCCTCGGGTCAACTTTATCCTTTATTTACAAAGTTTGC
>JAOUQT010010034.1:0-22804 GCA_025769995.1 Xyliphius kryptos | reverse complement strand
GTATTTTGGAGCAGGTGTAGTGGGAGGTGGTGGGTGTGGTATTTTGGAGCAGGTGTAGTGGGAGGTGGTGGGTGTGGTATTTTGGAGCAGGTGTAGTGGGAGGTGGTGGGTGTGGGATTTTGGAGCAGGTGCAGTGTGCGGTGGCGCGTTACCCGGCGTTATCCTGCCCCCTCGCAGCGGGTGCCAGGGGTCCGGATCGGTGGCCAGGAAGAGGCAGTCGGAGTCCCGCAGGTAGCAGCAGGCCTTGGCGAGCTTCATGAAGCTGAACTTCTCGTCGTATCCCACCAGCACGGCGCGCACGTCCGGCTCCAAGACGCAGTTGCTGATGTTGACGTCGGCGCCGTCCTCCTCCTCGCAGTCCTCCACCACGGTGATGCCGGCGAGCCGCAGCTCCTGCTGAACCCCGGGGCAGCCGATGGCGAACACTTTGCCGGTGACGCGGGCCACGTCGCGCAGGTAGGCGGCGGAGCAGGAGGCCGAGGAGAAGATCTCCTGCTCGGACACGTCGGCGAAGCCGAGCCGCGCGAACTTCTGCACGTAGCTGTGCCGCGGCCTGGTGCAGTTGTTGGTGACGAAGAACACGCGCTTGCCCCGGCTCTTGAGCGCGCGCACGGCCTCCGGGGCCCCCACCACCGCCGCCTCTCCGTTCCAGATCACCCCGTCGCAGTCGAACAGCACGCTGTGCGCGGCCTCCAGCAGCTCCCGCAGCGGCGCGCCGCCGATCCGCTGGCAGCCTCCGCTCACCGAGGCGCCCGCCATCCCGACGCGTCCCTGCCGCAGCGAGCGAGCCCTGTTGCTATGGCTGCGGGGACGGGAGTGTGACGTCACTCGGTCGGGCGGACCTGCTTAGAGCATTAAAGATGCCGAACCGGACCGAACCGAACCGAAGCGCACGCGGCTGTGAAAGTCAAACGGCGCCGACATTCATCAACCCGTCCATTTCTCCTGCAGTGGAGGCGACCGAGGTGGGCGGGGTCACCTGCCGCAGCCAATCCGCTTCACCGAGCCGACGGCCGAGCGGTGGCCATGCCTCCTTCTCGACTGTCCTCCAATCCCGTAGCGAGGAAGGACAGCGTGACCGGGTGATCGATTATTCTGGTTCTGCAACCAGATCGCAATTTCTGTTTCTGATTAGTTATAATGTTTAATGATAATGTTTCACGGATCTACTTAAATGTACTTTCATACACTATTTTATGCTTCTATAATCGATTATCTCTCAAATCCTGTTCTATAATTTTAGGCAAGGCACGATTATTTACAGAGCAAGTGCTTTACAGAGTATCCCAAAATAGTAAAAGCCATATTTTAAATAGTACATTAAGACAGAAAAACATGAATAAAAGAAAGAAAACAGTGCAGTAAAATAAAAACACATTAACAGAGTAAATGGAAAGATAAATTGGGGTGTAGTAGCTCAGTGGTTATGGTGTTGGGGCCAATTAAAGGCCAATTGGTGTGAAAGAGATGCAGACCAGCTGCACCTACCCTTCAAATTTGGTATCTGTAAGACTTACGGTTTTGGCCGCCCCACACGTTTTACCCAAGAACAATTCATCCATCCATTATTTTCTGCTTAATTCTGTACTAGGTTCTACTAGGTTCCCCACGCCTATCCAGGGGAGAACGTCTCGGGCGCTGGGCAAATACACCCAGGACAGGGCGCCCATCTATCCCTGGGCACACACACACACACACACACACACACACACACACACACACACACACACACACATGCTGTATAAGGGCAATTTAGAGCAGCCAATTTACCTTGAATCCATGTTTTAGGACTGTGGGAGGAAACCAGATAACCCAGAGGAAACCAACGTGGACACAGGGAGAACACGGAAACTCCAACCAGATCGGGATTCGAACCGGGAATCCCCAGCACTGAGAACGTGCTAACCACTGAGACACCTGGCCGCTCCCCCAAGAAAAATCATAACAAGGAGGAAATCTGAGCAAAAACAATAGGGTTAACAAATCTTCGTGCTTGATCCCCTAAATAATATAATTTGAATATATAGGCTTAGTTTTTGTATACAGATATTTTAGAAATACGCCATAACCGAAGCATTACTCCACACCACTTGGTGGCGGTAATGTACATACGTTTTTTATCAACCGCCAAAAACAACATAAAGAAGAAAAGCCGCCATAATAAAGAAAGTTCATTTAAATGGCTTATTATGATCAAAACTCTACTGAAAGCCTTCGGGGACAAATGGAAGTCATACAGACATCGGTTTGTTCCCTGGATCGCTTTAAATCTTTGGAAAAATGAAAGGTACTGTGTCGTAAACCACACAGAACCAATGAAATGCTATAAAATGAGCTGAAATCGTATCAGTATAAACATTACAGCTATTTTTGTAGTATGGTTGTTAAATAATATGCGGTTATATATGCTATTTTGTGATGAGGTTAAATACTCACTGTTTGTTTACATCAGTGGGTCGATTCCGATTCAATGTGTCAAGAAGAGTCAATTTGCAGCGTCGATTCCACATTTTTTGTTTTTCTCACGGCGAATTTAACTGCAGTTCATGATTTAAGAGTCTTCTATAGATTTTGGTACATGTTTAAAAAAGAAGCAAAAAATAATAAAGACTTCCACAAGATAAACTTGTTAAATTGTCAACACTCGAGGTGAATCGACACTTGAATATTGAATCCTGATCCATGTCGGGAGAAACGGGTTTTTAAAATGCCTAACAAACTCTAGTCGTTGTTAAAGTAACCTGTTTCCTACATATAAAGTAGATTACGTCATTTAGCAGATGGTTTGTTCAAATATACTTACAAATTGGAGAACAGCACAAGTCAACGTGGTCTAGTGACTGTCCTGAATGTCAAAGTCAGGGTTGAGTACTGATTGCAGGATTGGGTTGGTAGAACATAAGAGCTGCCGAGCCGTGGGAATACGCTAACAGAGAGCGTAGGGAGGCCTTCTAAAAGGTTTTAGGATCGATGATTCAAAATCTGATTGGTTGAAGCAACAGGCCGACCTACACTTATTTAATACTGTGCCTAAAATTCACTCTGAAGGCGTAGACAGTAATATTTAAGACCTGGCAACCAATGATGCTGAAATGTGATTGGCTAAATGCTCTTATAAGGAAATACACGACTGGAAGCGGCGCAACCGAGGGAAACGTAATGAAAGGAAGCAGATTTAGCATTTGGAATAGCAATGATTCAGAAATTTTTAGGCTTCCGGAGAAAGTTTTGAAGGCCCTGATGGAATCCGCTGTAGAGGCCTGATTGGAAGATCGGATTTTCTTCTTATTAACATTTCCTCGTGTCTCTTTCTGTAGGACTCTGCGGCAGGTGACGCACCGATCCGAAGACAAGCGGCTCAGCGATGACCGAGTGCTTTATATCCTCAAACACCTGTTTACAGCTTTGCTTAGAAACGATGCTCAGAATCAAAGCGAAGTGATTCAGCTGCTACCTTCTCCTCAACGTATAAATTATGTATCGCAAAATGCTTTTGGACAGAACCCGAGGAAAACAGCCTCAGAAACAATGCTGCACACTTTGGGCTTCAGTCTGCAGAAATCACCTAGTTTGTTGCTATCAGCTGGTACTGGGGTGTTTGTTACGCAGGGACAGGTACCAGAAGGAACACCTGTCGCTATGTATCCAGGTAGCGACTTTACAGTTCTGCTTTACAGGATGAACTTAATTGACTGAACGCTGTCGTAACTATCTACAGTATCAGAATCATGCAGTTCCATATAAGCACCACATATAAACTCTACCATCACTTTTTTAAGGAGGGGCGGAATTTTGCAGAGCAAACCATTTTAAACATAATGCATTATGGTCAGTAAATTGGCACATTTTCAAATAACCATAACATATAATGTACAAAAATATAAAATGAACAAATATTTTTTGCTTCCATTGATTATGAACTGAACTTAAAGTATTTAAAAAAAAGAAAAACTTGTTATAAAATCTGTACTTTCATCAGGGCTTTCATTGCAGGTTAATGAGAAATCATCAAAAGCCTCTCCTCTGCCCCCTAGCTGCCTCTGAACATGTTTTTTTGTTTAATAGGAACCATCTATCAGGCAGATGAACCGATTCTCATCCAGTCTATTCGAAACCCATTTGTATTTCGATGCATTGATGGCGTTCTAATAGATGGAAATGACAAAGGACTCTCTAAACTCGTGTTTAAGTAAGTTTTACCTACATTTACATTACTAACGTATAGAACGACACACCTGCTTTTAAAAGCAATAAGGTACGAGAGGGTATGGTGTTTAAAGCAATGCATTTATTGAAAGCAAAATCGTTAATAATCGTGTCTTCCGCGACGTGATCTTTTTAAAGTGAACGCTGATCGCTGAGTACCAGGTTCAAATGGCCATCTAGTGGTCAAATTACAGAACGCAGTTAATAAAAAACATCTGTAAAATAATGTACTGTATATCACGCATTAATACGAATGTGTAGCTCAGAGGTGTGTTGTAGTGGAACTACCCATTTTATAAATTACATTTAGAGTTCATTCATTATCTTCCGCTTAATCCTCTACGAGGGGGATTCGTCACGAGGAGTTTCCCCTGGCCATTCAGGGGCGAATGTCTCAGGTGCTGGGCAAATACAGCCAGGACAGGGTGCCAATCCATCGCTGGGCACACACTTACACCCACAGACTGTATTACCACCCTAACAATAATTATTTATTGTAGGTCCTGCAGTGGGCGGGATCGGCTCGGTCCTTTTCATTTGAGTGACTTTTCATGGCTGACTCCTCATTTGGAAAACCCTCTGGCAGTCGGGCAGTACGTCAACAACTGCTCTAATGGTAGGTTCTATCATGGATCTTCTGTAAAGGGGTGGGGAGTACTGAGGAAGGTTTGGGGTTGAAACTGTAATTTTGATACGAATAAGCATGACCTATTTTCTTTTAGCATCAGCAGCCGTTATACATAATGATATATCGTTATCTGGCTACCTGGATAGGTACCAATTTGTTGGGCTTACTAATTATTAAAATGTGTAACAGAGCGAGATGCCAACGTCTGCTATCAAGAGCTTGATGTGCCGGAGGATTTTCCACTAGAGCTACGTCAGTATCTTCCCAACGTCAGTTATGGATCTAATACACGAAGGCAAAGCAATCTATAACCATGACTTCATTAAAAGCAAGTGTCGATTCCACCATATCCACGTTTTCAATCGCTCACTGTGTTTTTCTGTTTCAGAAAGTTGCGTTGTGTCGTCCTGGTTTCACTGAGAAAGATTAACACAGGTGAAGAACTCTTCTCCAACTACTACACCATTGTACATAACTCTTAATACAACCAGACGCGGGTTCTGTGACCCGATATGACGTCATCCGTATCATTAAAGCACATAAACCAATCAAAAGACGATCATGTTGCAGCATGTTTTTGTGGAAGAACTTTGGATTCGACGTCAACAATGAAAAGTCATTAATGAGAAGTGCAAAAAGCAGCATCTGTAATGGCATGGGGTGCATCAGTGCACGAAACGTGGGGCATCTGCACCATATAACGTGAGATAGTGATCTATTTGTCTACTGCACTTACACACAAAGTGGTGTATCCTCCATATGTAACCCATCTGTGCGGTGACACACACACACACACACAAACTGAGTGAAGTTAGCACACGTGCCCGGAGCAGTGGGCAGCTCTGAACACAGCGCCCAGAGATCAATCAGGGTTAGGTGCCTTACTCAAGAACACTTCAGTGGGACCAGGAATCAAACCAGGGACCTTCAGGTCACAAGGCTGGTTCCTTAACCACAAACCTACGACTGCCACTGAACAACGGTTGGCTGTGCCATGTCCTTTACACCGGGGTCTTCAGTAACGATCCGTCTGATTAAGTCCACCGATCAATAACTATATTAGGGCGATAAAAACATCTTATTATGCAGAAATACAGCCTAACAAGCTGCTGGATCACAGATAAATAAGTTGTGATGGTGGGGGATTGAGAATAATGTGTAAAGTAAAGGATTAAGTCTCTGGAGATTCCCAGTTCAAATCCCAATTTTGGTGGAGTTTTCATGTTCTCCCCTATGTCCGTGTGGGTTTCCTCCAGGTTCTCTAGTTTCCTCTCACAGTCCAAAAACATGGATAATAAGGTAAATTAAATGCTCTAAATTGCTCCTATAGTGTGTGGTTGTGGCTGTGTGCCCAGCGATGGATTGGCACCCGAAACGTTCTCCCCTGGATGAACATTGGGAACCACACTGCGACCCTCGTAGAGGATTAAGCGGGTGATCGTATTCATGAGCAAAATAAAATCAGTCTGTGATTCAGATATTTTTAGACAAGGCGTTAAAGGCTCTGACAACCCGCTACTGGAACACAAATATCAGGACAGTCTCAGAATCCAGCAACCTTGGAGTTGAAATCCTCAAGATAATATTTAAATTTGCTTCAAATAAAGACAACGAGCTCCTGAGGTTATTATAATATCTCCAGAACTTTATTTCTGGACAGGTTTTGCCAGTTGTTTAAATGGAACCAAAAAAAAAAATACATAAAAAAGAAAAACAATGTCTATGTACAAACATTATGGATGAGAAAATGAATAAATTGTGGCTTGATTGTCTGATTAAAAAGTAGAATTTCTTAACACCAATGTTTTGAAACTGTAATGCTTCGGAGGGGTTTTTGGTCCAAACTCAGCCAAAAGGTCCAAAATGACTTAAGAAAATCAAAACGTCTCGTCATTCTGATGAGGGTCTTTGAATTTACAACCTTTTTATGCCCTGCGAATCAAACGACCGTTACTACATTTACCAACAATTTTACTCTAGAACTTTCCGTACAAAAACGAGTTACTCAAGCACAATTTCCTAAAGTTCTGCTCAGTTCTCGGCGGGACAGAAGTTCAATTGCACAACCGACAGAATCGTCTTTGAAGTGTATTAAATAATGGCATCGACGCACATCCTTCAAGTATAGGTCATGAAAAAGAACGAAAAACGACAAGATCCAGCTTCAGGAATGTTCACTCCAAAACACTCCTTCAGTCAGCCTACGACTCCCTTTTTAATAAGATCTTTGCTCTTATTTCATTCCCAAGAACAGCTTTTTCCCACCCAGAGACCACCGAGTGTTGACGTTGTCGGGTAGCTGTAACGTGCAAGGTCTTTGAGCGCAAAGGCAGCGAAGGCTGAGCCTTAACCGGCGGAACATTCTCACTTTTCAGGCGAGTCTGGTAAACCTATCCAACGTAGTATTAATACTGTACATTCAACTACTTCACTAACTCTGCGAAGGCCGCGCAGGCGTCGCCTAGCGCCCGTACGCCGGCGAGGACCGCTGCAACAGATTCGTATTGAGGTCTAAGAGCTCTGCGTGCCGCGAAAACGCACTCCGCTCACTTGCAGTGTACGTGAATAAATAAATAAATAACTTCTTTTTTTCTTTTCGTTTTCTAAGCGAATCTCTCGTAAAGCAAAATCTGACGAAAATAAAGTATAGCTATACATTTATAAATTGGCTAAACTGTAAAAGTGAGTGAAGGCATTTCTGTGGAATACTTAAATTACGGAAAGGAAGAAAAGAAAAAAAACGAACGTAGAAAGCAAAAGTTGTCTTTTGTTTTTCTTTCAAGTTCAAGTCTGTTCTCCGAGGAAGAGACGGTGGGAAGGTTTGCGTCTGGGGTTTGTACATATTTACAAATTATTGCCGTGTGAGAGTACGCAAGATCTGAACGATGATAGGGGGAAAAAAAAAAAAAAAAAACAGATCAAGGTAAATGCACATGTGGAAGGGGGATGAGGAGGCGGGCTTTAAATCGTGCTCGGCCAATGAGAACGATCTGAGAGCCTACAAGCTCCATAGCCATGCAGAAGTTTACAGGGTCAAATGCATAGTTATTTAAATGCCAATCGGCCACAGATGGCGTTGTCACGTGGAGCTCCACCCTCTAAAGCTACACGGAGCCATCGATATGAATTCTATATGCATCAGGCTACGGATTGGGGCCGCACGAGTTCTTACTAAACCAAACGGCGAGCCACACCCATGCAGACGATTCTACTTCAAACACACAAAGGGGACAGAATTTTAGTTAAAAACACCCCGAAACACAGAAAAGGTCATGTGCCAGAAAAATCAAACAGAAACGCAAAGGCTGACCAATGTGCAGTCCAATGGTGTTTCAATAAATAACCCCCAACCTCAAAAGCCTTGACCACAAATGAAAATAAAGGGTACTAGACATAAGAGGTTGTTAACACGTATAAACGCACCATGATCCTGCTGCGTGACATGTGAGGAGCTACTGACGCATTTCGTTATGAGAAGAGGAATGTTTAGAACTGCTGACCACGTAAAGTTACGTAAAGTTACAGATCTTTCTCGCGATGTGAACGAAGCTCAGCTGACCACATATTTAGCGGAAAACAGGCCCCTTTATTAGAGATCTGGTCGATATCCCATCCACCTGCTTTATAGATGCACTTTGTTGTTTTATAACTACACACGGTAGTCTGTTGCTATACACACACTTTGTAAGTCCTCTTTACGTTGTACTTGGATGTGGACCATCAGAGCAGGTATTATTTGGGTTAGAGGGCTGACTGCGGTGCCCTGACATTACACTGTGAGGCAGTAAGGTACTCGAACCTACGTTCTTATTCATACTAAAATAACACAAACTCATGTGACCACCATGTGAGGGTCACTGCAGAGCTGAGAATGATCCAACATCCAAGTAGAGATTCAAGTATGTATGCAGAAAACACCTGGACTACAGGCTGTATCTAAATGCACCTTAAGGTGGCGGTGTAAAAGACATGAGCGTAGGAATAATAAATAGGCTGGTTATTGTGTGTGTGGGGGGGGGCGGGGTTGCCCATCACGTAATTGCTACGTGAGTCAGATGTAGCTTCAGTTAGAAAGCGGTGCAGCTGTGGGGCCAACCGGTCACCACGGTATAGAACGGGGAGGGGATCTCAAAAGTTTGTGTGTGACATCGCACGGCC
This sequence comes from Xyliphius kryptos, assembly GCA_025769995.1. Classification (NCBI taxonomy): domain Eukaryota; kingdom Metazoa; phylum Chordata; class Actinopteri; order Siluriformes; family Aspredinidae; genus Xyliphius; species Xyliphius kryptos. Next base: position 13,812 of record JAOUQT010010034.1, on the reverse strand, counting down.
TCAGCTTCCACAGTATTCGGACAGAACAAGTACGAGTCGTTCCAAAATATTTCGGACAGAAAATAAATGGCTGTTATTAAACTCTTGAGAAATCAAGATTAAGGGTCTGTACAATAAAGACATCACTGATGTCATAGTAAAAAAAGGATTCTGTACATATTTACACAAAATGTACAATCAAGATAATTCTAGAAAAACGAAGAAATGCGATCGAACCTCCAGTGAGCGCCTATGTACACAGGGAGGAGGGGGAAAGGGGTCAGGGCTGGGAACCGAGGTGCGACCCGGCCCCCTTCATTCCGACTGCAGCGCCGTGTGCTGATGGAGCGCGTGACTTGCCATGTAGCTGCCCGAGTCGCCGAAGTCGGTGACGGACACGGCCATTTTTGTGCTGGTGAAGTCCACGGCCATGCCGCGCTCGTTGAGGAAGGGTTCAGACAGACCCATCTTGAGTCTCTTAGCGGGCGACCTTTCGCATTCGTCACTGCACACGTTCAGCTGGCCGAGGTCCGAGTGGTAAAAGCCGGCGTCCAGCAGGTTGAGACAGTCGCCGTCTCCGTTGCCCGAGAAGCCGAGCGGTTCGCCGTGGCTCAGGGAAGAGCGGTGGAGGCCGTCCAGAGTGGAGAAGCTATACGAGTCCAGGCAGCTTACGTCACCCGGGTTGCACACGGACGCCACACTGCTGGTTAACGCTGTTGAAAGAGCCATAAACAGCGTGTCTAATATTTATACTGAAACACACGGTATTAATGGGTTCTCAAGCCCATTAACTTCAAACTGACATCACATGGGGATGAGGAGACGAGGACAGCTTAAATGGGCAAATGTGGCTCTGGGGCCAGAAAATACCCAGGTCCTAGTAAAAACCTCTACTAACAATTTACAGTACCTACAGGATGGCCCACGAAAAAGCAGCCCGCCTCATGTGTGGATATATGAGGCGGGCTGCTTTTTTTCGTGGGTCACCCTGTATCATGATGGGAACTCACCAGAAAGGTCACTGGCAGTGATCGAGTTAAGGATGTTGAGTTGTTGGTCCCCTGAAGCTTCTATCCTCCCACTGCTGTTGGAGCAGACTGAACCTGAACTGTCCACCAAGCCCTCGGCTTCGTCCACTAGCCGGTCCATTAGATCCCTACAGGAATAAAAGGTAACACATAAAAAAAAACTGTCAATCACAATGAACACTGATGGCTTTATAATAAGTATAATTCAGGTTATTAAGCATTTCCATAATATTTAAAATCACAGCACTTACGTTACACCAGGATAGCTGCTAAATTTCTTCTTTCCAAATCGGTTTTGTTGGACGAAAAAGTCAAAGCGTTCCGATTTTTTCCACATGTAATAAAACGCGACACATTCGGCAACCGTTCGTGTATGAACCTGAAAAAAAAAAAAAAAAAGAACAGACAAAAAAAATGTTAATTTAAATTCAGTATCTCGTCTCGGCCATTGTGATGTCCCTCTATCTTTTGAGTGTTCACCGTTTTAACACACATTAGTCACTAGGGAGGAGACGATGAATCATTATTGCAATTAATTTTAAAAATGCTACAATTAATTTAACAGACTTAAACTATCTGAGCTGAAGACTGATATGATTTAGCAATAGAAAGTAAACACAGCTTTCATATACATTATATTGATATAAAATTACAACATTATGAAAATGGCACATAACATCAAATTGCACATTAAAAAATGTTATAGAAATGACTATAAAGAAAACTGTTCAAGAAAATCTTTAGCTTGTACTGTTTTGGTGCGTTGGCAAATGCGTTGGTTTCTTAAGTATGTCTCATTTTAAGTTTTTTTAATGCATGTTCAATATGACGCTATACTGAAGCTGCACGTATGACACTATGCAATCAGTACATTGGTAAAGAAAACTATATATGTAAGAAATTGTGGTAACACTTGTGCATCAGCTTAAGTTGTGTTTTACTCTCTTCACCTTATGTTTTTGAATGAGGTGGAAATTCTTCTCATACAGAAGAAGAGCATGTTCAAAGTTACGGCATTCTTCTTCAGTCCATGGAAGCATTTCATCTACGAGGAGAAGGGGATTTAGATTGTATCAAACACACCGGGTCATTTTTAGAACACCACATGTACACACTTACCTTTTGATGACTTCTCATTGTTGCGATACCGTTCAAGAGCCTTATTGATGTTGAAGTTGCACTTAACAAGTTCATACAAAGCCTACATGACAGACATCAAAGTAGAGTTATTCACTTTTAAAAACCTGCTTTGTAAGATGCTTTAGTAAAGAAGTTTACATTTTTTGTACAATAGTATGTTTAAAGTTCATACAGGACGAATTACCCCTCATACCTGCTCATTGTCTCGAACCAGCCCCCCTCGAGCCCGAAAAGCTCCCTCAGCACTGTCATTGGCCTCACACAAGAAGTCCTTCACTTTGGATTCGGTTAAAACATCTGGTCGCCATAGTAACTGATCTTCATCTTCATAGACTGGGAAGTAGTGGACAATGATGAGAAATAAGAACAATAAAAAAAATATACTGATATTAATAAAAAGAGTATGTGTCTCATCGTCACAAAAATGACAGTGGATTGCATATTGTACCCTCCATAAATTTAACCTTACCTTTTTCTTTTTCCGTATAGCAGGTTAGTGATGGAATTTCAGCCTGATACTGAGAACCAACCATGATTTCCTGTAAAAAAAAAAAAAAAAAAGAAAGAAAGAAAATTTAAACATCGGGTGAATTTAGACTTCAAACCAGATCGGCTAATGATCAGGTTTAATTATACTACATTGTAAAAAGTTCCTCCTGAACTTCTGACTTGTGCTGTTTCTCTCATTTGTAGAGCAAAATTTAACACTTCACATGGATCCGGTATTCATAAAGCATGAACATATTTATAAAGCTTTATAACATTCCATACGCCTTTGTTAATGTACATAGATGTTTATAAAGACAGTCAAAGTGTTATTAGAAAATTAATAATTTAAACTTTGGTCTCTTTAGACATTAATCACCACCAAAAGTTTGTGATAAGTATTGGCGCATGCTCAAGGATACCTTATTATTATTTCCATCGTATGTTGTATATGGGACACAGACGAAATTATGGCTCACAGACCCAGTTTGACTCTATTCTATTAAGTTAGGGTTTGGATTAAAAAAAAGTAGAAATAAGATATAAATATAGAATATATACAGATAATATAAATATAAACATACATTGCAGCATATGAAATGAATTTATAGGTCATCTCTTTAGCAATTGGCACACGGGTAGAGTAAAGGGGAAGACCACCCGGGAAAAGAACGGGTAAGACAGATAGTATTAATGAGAGCTTATAAGCTTTTACAAACAGTTATAAGCGCTTAAAGTCATTTTCCAGAGAGAATATAGTTCAACACAACCTTTATAAGAACTTTATGACACTCGTCTCTACAATAAGTCGATGAGCGGTTAATACACTATGAGTGTGGATATAAATCTATGTGCATTACCAAAGGCTTATGACAAGTGTTATAAAGCATTATGTAGAAGGTAATAAAACATTATGAATAAGGCATCTATGTAAAATCTTTTTGCTTACTTTTCCTTAAATTAATTTAATTGCAGTCTTGAATGTTTAACTGTAATTAAGAGCGCTTACTTTTCGAGAGTCCTCTGTGTTTACACCATCGTCCTCACCCTCAGACTCTTTGTCTCCATCATAAATGGCATTAGCTGAAAAACAAACATTTGAACTTTTTAATATTTTGAACTCAAGGACAAGATGCTTTATAACTTGTATCACACAGCGAATGTCAAGAGTTATCTTTCACTCCACTACAAGGAAGAGTGACAAAAAGATACTGTAACTCTTCCCTTCATGCCTTCCCCCCCAGTAGCCTTGTAAAGTTAAAAAAAATGCACAAATTATTATTCTTGCAATATAGCTTTGTATAAGTTTGTATTTGCTCCAACACACAGATCTGGTAACTTTTAAAAGAAAATTTACAATAATAACAACCAAATACACTCCCATAGCAACCACACGAGCACGCAAGTGCAACACTTCTGATCAAGTTCTTCTGACAAAATTATAATGACCAGTAATGTAGACTTAAAACTTGCATAGAAACCCCATAAACAGGAAACATAATGTGGAATAGCTTTCCTCAATCACCACAGGTGTTCTACAAACCGATCTGCAAAAGGCAAAATCTTAATTTAGATTTTAGTTCCACCCTCCCCATGTGTTTGGCTCTTTACACCTTTAAATTGTTTATACCGGCATCAATTTTGACACGGCCCACGAGCAACAAGCAATATCTTCTGACATACCCAGTGTAATTTCTCTCTGGAAGCGCTTTTAAAACATGTCCATGATTCCAATTGACAGCTGACTAGCTGGGACTGTTCTCTTTTAATTAACCACATTTGACAGCTGGTTAAGGAGCGGAGAGCAAAATTTTTAGACTGATACAGCCATTAACTTCAGTAATAAATGGAAGTTTCTTAAATGACTCTTATATATATATTAAATCCGTATATATTCTTTATGACTAAATGCAGAAACAGTTACTGTTTATATTTTGATGTTATTTAAGTATTTAGGTAACTATTTAAATCATCCAATAGACATAATATTAGGAACCTTTATGTTAACTTCTATAGTAAGAACAACTTGGCGACTTCGGATCATATTGCAAAAATGCTTGATTTTTATCTCTTCTGAATTAACAGATGATATTTCAATGTGGATTTTCCTTATTAGTAAAATAATGACTTAAACAATGGGTTAATTGAGCAGGACTAAAAACACCCAGATCCACCTGAAGGACTCCTATTTATTACATTTTTTTTTTCAAACAAAGCCAATCTAAGATAAGCTATTAACTAGTCATGTCTGACAGTTACATATCAGCAGGGCTGGGCACACTTTTTGATTTACGTGCAACAGTGGGATCTAAAATTTATCATGTCAGAAATAGAGATGTTAATCAGATGGGTGAGATCTGGCCCTCGGGGCAGTTTGCACATCCCTGGCCTATAGCATACACAGTTTGTACACTTACAGCGCAGTGTTCTTGGGAAGAAATCCGTTGTTTCATGGGATGTCACTGATGGTGTGAGATCATCAGCAGAAGATTGGGTTTCTTCATCGTCACCAGACAACAAATCTTTAGCTATTTCCTCCTATTTGTCAAAAGAGAAACATTTAACAAAGTCAACTTACAAATTTAGACAAAGTTCACGACTAATTCAAAAAAAAAAAAATTTACATTTAAAAAAAAAAAAAAAAAAAAAGCTTTTTAAAAATACCTTATCCAATGTCATGTCAGGTAACTCATCCCCCAGTTCCACGGAGGAGCTGTCTGCACTCGAACCTCCCACTGCACTGACCGAGGGTTCATACCTATATAAAGCAAGCAGCTCCTCCAACGGCATGCTGCCCTCCTGTAAAAGGAATGTCCGGTTAATGAAGACTTATATTTACATTACATTAGCTCACCTAGATGCATTTATCCAAAGTGATTTAGAAGTATGCCAACTTGATTGATGGTCCAAAACACAAACCATTGAGCTACCACACTCTAAAAGACTTATATTATAGTGAACCATACCTTCTCCAAATCCGCTATCTCCGAACTCCCGTTGGACTCTCCTTCCCGCATCTCCTCTTCCTCTAAAGTATGCTCATCGTCATAGTCATGGACCAACATGTCTGCCGTCGGATCGAAGTCGTGATCTTCCGATGACAAGGAGTCAACTGCAAACATGGAGACTTCACTAAGTAATTCAAAAACAACTAAAACCACAGACATGTCCAAAAACCTGTACAACGTGTGTGCATGTCTACATGTAACACAAAAAATAAAACATAAATTTAATTAACAATTACCTGGGCTTGTACTTCCCAGGGAAGCCTGAAAAACACAAAACAGAATAAAATCAGCAGGGAATTAAAAGACAGGCATTTAGGGCTGCCACAACTGGTCGACAATGTTGGCACTTAAAATACGTCAACGTTCATATTTTAAGTTGACGCATCGTTTTTTCAATATTTTACTCCTAAAATGCTTCAGTTTAAAGAAATGCTTTTCCTCAACACATGTGACATTACTGAGTCTCCATCACTGGTCAAAAATGGCAGCTGTAGCGGAGCTTCACAAACGTTTTTAAAAACCAAAAGCATCCAAAGTCTGGAGTCATTTTAAATTGGCTAAAGACAAATAAGTTCAATTTAAACTCTGCAAATCTTTAATGGGGTATCATGGCAGCACCAATGCGATGCATGAACATTAAACATGGACACTTCACCACCATCAATCGATAGTTGAATCAATAGAAAAATAGTCATTAGTGGCAGCCCTACAAGTGTTGCAACTCCACTTTAAGCAGGTCAGTTAAGCTCTAACAATCAAGAATTTTGATTCAGAATTTGATTTTTAAACACAAATATAGGGAGTAGTGAAGTATTATTGTATTATACTAGTATTAGTGGAAGCCTATAAGTTACGTGTTGAGACTTCCCTGTTGAAGCCAGTTAAGCTTTAACAATCAGCAATAATAATTCAGAATTTGATTTTTAAACCCAAATTTAGGAAGTAATGAACAGTGAGCTGTCAGTCCCTGTGTGTAATTGTATTTGTGCGGATGGCGGGCATTTAACGGCGGCCGCGGAAATCCAGCTGTGGAAGTTCAACACACACGGTTTCGGACAATAAAATAAATCCTGTCAACGCTCAGAAGGCTGTATAACAAACTAACATAAAAAAAATCATGTTTTATAATTTCGATTAGAGCTTCCTCTGGTTATGGCGTCACCTGAGCTATGCTATATACACTGACTATATACAACTAGTATTCAAAGCCGAAACACAATTCGAAAAAATAGTTAAAAAAACCAGACGTACGTAGTAACCCTATTTATTGTGTCATATTCCAAAATAAAACCAAAAACACCTCAGATTATGTTTATATTCCATCAAACACAACTACAGAGCCCAAAAACGCTAGCCATTTCGCACTTACATCTCGTAAAAAAACAGCTTTAAGATTATTAATAAATCCGAGAAGGATGTATTCATTTTTAGACGAATTTTCGTTACTTTACAGTCCGATGAGCCGCGGTCAGGTACCCGACCGAAGCCCCAGCGCCTCACACCGCCGCTAGCTCGGCCTACAGACCCGACGACAGAAAACCCCCATCAACCTTTAGGCATCTTTTAAACCGTCAAACGTCGTCATTTCTTAAATAAACTCGCCGGATTTAAAAGACATGATGTTAGTTTCGATATCACCGTATTAAACGGTGAGAAATGTGACCAACGGAATGAGGAATAAACACGAAAGAGAGGTAGCCTAGCCCATCTTTTCTACATCTTACCTCCGCCATATTGGTACCTTTCTGATACTAAACTGGCTTTTTACGCGAGAACCCGGATCGAAGTCAACGACCAATAGGATGAGAGTAAGATCGTACCCTAATCTGATTGGTTACATTTTTTAAGTGCATGGTGGCGCTATAAACACACGGTATACTTTTTGAAACCGCTTTATTTTAACCAAAATTACACTCCTATATGCAGTAAAAGAAAACTCTGAAAACAATCACATAAATAAAGATCTACACATGTTTATGTAAATGCTGATCAACGTCTTCCGTGCATTTTTAACTGTTAAAATTCCAGATTTGACCAGTAGGCAGAAGATCCTACTTACAGTCTCTTTTCCTATTAATGCTTAATGTCATTATCTTTATGTCACCCATGTTTGGTAGAAACAAATAGCAGAGGAAAGAAAATCCTGTGTTAATTTTATACGTTTGCTCACTGACAAAGATATGTACAGTTCATTATTTTAAGGATATGTTTATTTTAACAGTGAGAGAAAATCACATTGTATAAATTATTTGCATTTATTTGCATCATAAGAGATAGTGGTAGCTTAGTGGTTGGGGTGCTGGGTTGTGGGTTCAAATCCCAGGTCCACTGAATTTACCAATGTGGGTCCTTGAGCGAGACCCTTAACCCTGATTGCTCCAGGGACTATGTCACCCTGTGTTCTGACCCCAAATACTAAGTGGAATATTTGTAAGTCGCTTTGGATAAAGGCGTCTGTTAAATGACCAAATTTGATCTCTAGCAGACAAGATTTAATATGAGAATCAGAATTCATTATTGATTTTTGGGGGGAAATTACAAGTAAGAAAAATACGAGTATGGAATATGGGAAAGGTGGTAGACAAAAAAAACTCTGCCACCAGACTCTGCTCCAAAGAGCACATCTTGGGAACACAAAAAAAGGCTGCAGAGTTTTAAACCAGCTGTAGAGGCTGGGTGTGGATGCTGGGAAACCGGAAAGCAAAGCATTACGATAGTCAAGCTGGGATAGGATGAGGTCTTGGACACAAGGAGGACATGGAAACTCCACACAGAGCAGGATTCGAACTGGAAATCCCCAGCGCTGATAGGCGAATGTGCCAACCACTAATCCACTGTGCCGCCCCAAATAGTTTAATTAATACAATTAAAATTACGAAAGCAGGAATTATTTGGGTGATGCATCCTTTTTTATGCTGCAGTGACACAGATGTGGTGGTTGTGTGTTAATGTGTGGTGTGCAGGTATGACTCAGACACAGCAGTGCTGTTCGGGATTTTTAAACACCTGAAAGTGAAAGTGGACTGACAATCATCCAGCCACTAAAAAATGTCCAGCCACCGGCTTTCTGAAGGCAGCCATCCTGTGAGCATCACCAAAGGATTAGAGGATTAACACCACAAAATGTAAAGCCACTTTGCTACTGTCTTTGGTTTAACATTTACAACATTAAGCAATATGTTAAAGTAATTGAACAAATAGAGTACATTCAATTTTTAACAGCTTATGGACTACATCCACTATCTTGTGCAAATAACACAATATAATACAATACAATATCATAAAACTACAAAATTCACACCTACCTGCAATTTTAATTTCTCTAAATTTCATTCTCTGATCTACTACCTGATTTTGCCCCGAGGGCGAAGCCGTACTCCGGTCCGGGTGACGTCAAATGCACAGAGCATGACCAAATGGGATGGTGTCACATATTTGATCCGCCTTCCTTTTAAAGTCTGAATGCAGAACAAACAGGCTTGACTGTTCTAGTTCATGTACAGTCGCTCTTGAAGGACGCATCTGGATTGGCAGCATGCACACAACCCAATAAGACTACAGTAAAGCAACATCTATCTTCAACTGTTTATTCACAGACTCACTAGATAAGACAGACCAGATTTCTCAAATCTGTCAACTAATGAGAGCAGAATAATGGAAATTGAGTCTATGGTTGCAAACACAGCACTGATCAGAGCAAGAGAAGGTAAGATGATCTTTTACTACATCTTAGACAAAGGCACAAAATGTTCTCCAGAACAAAAAGGGTTACATGGCAGTTAACATCCATTCGTTTCTTACAGGCTGTGTGGAGAGACTAGCAATGATTCGTATTCGTTATAGTTTGTTAAGTGGAATTGGGGTGTTTGCAGTTGTTTTGCAGTTCTTTATAAAGTTTTTGATAGATAGATAGATAGATAGATAGATAGATAGATAGATAGATAGATAGATAGATAGATAGATAGATAGATAGATAGAAGAAAAATAAGACAATTAAGAAAAAGTAGTAAACATAATACATACAGTATTGCATATATTGCAGGGATTTAAACAACTCTACATGAGCTTAATATTTAAAGCGGTTTAATAATAAAAATCTAAAATAAGTGAAATATAGTTTATTTCTGAATCGTAAAGACAAAAGGGTGCTTCGTTGCCCTTTTTATATACATAAAGAAATTACTTGAATTGCCCTGAAATGCTTTGGAAATTCGATTCACAGTAACTTACAGGGTTTAGATAAGGAACAGCACGATTCACATTTTTTTTTTGATCTATGCCCAAACAACACGTCATAAGCATAACACCAAGGGTAGAGGAGGTCATGGAACAGGTACAAATCTGATACCTTGAGGCCTCAGACAGGTTTGACTCCTTTTTTTGCAGTTGTCACTTGTGTGTTTAAGTGTACAGGATCTAAATTTAGAACATTAAATTGGAAAACCAGTTGGATGAGTCGTCAAGCATGAAAGAACAATTTGTCACTTTGACAAGTTTGAAATACAGTACAGGACACATTCTGTATATATACACATACATATATAATTCCCAATTAAATTACAAAGCCTGAAATGAATAAACAAAAACCTTTTTGTTAGGACTAAAACCAAAAGGTTGCAGACAATAGAATGCGAGTTCATGCAAATATTTTGGCATCCTTGCAAAAAAGTAACATCCTCTACAGGGACCAAGCTGATGCATAATGTAATGCACTGTTTTTGTTTATTCATCAATCTGTAAATGTTAGAAATGTGACTCTTTCCTAAAGAGGATGTGTTAACATTTTGACAATAAGTGTAAAGCCGCACTGTTCTTTGTTTCCCATTTTTGAGCAGTGATGCAGTGTTCATCACACAACTCAGATTCTTAACTTACTGGGATGATTTCATTTGTTTGAATTTAATTCCCAAATTAATCCTGTGTTTTAGGTGTCATTCATGGGATGCCTATAGCGTATTGGAGTCACCTTTTATCCTAATGTTACAATAGGAAAATCAATAAAACAAGCCGTTAAAGCCAAGGTGTCAAGATTTTATAAAACTATATGACACGATGTCTTAGTATGAGGTGTTTTTGGTGGAGGTCCTGCTGACACTGGCACTAGTCTGTGGTTTGATGCGGTGAAAACTAATAATAATTAGTAATAATTTACTTACTTTCTTACTTCCATAATGATTGTTTTATATAGGCTCATTTATTTTAATGACAAATAATAATAATAATAATAATAATAATAATAATAATAATAAAAAACACAAGTATAAGCTTAATTAAAAGTACTAATACAAATTAATTAAATATATTCAAATATCACTTTTTTTTCTTTTAATAAATGTAAACAATTTGAATTTTTAAAAAAAATATTTGGGAAGATTATAAAAATAAAATATTAAATAAAGAATTTAAATAGAGCATTTATTTAGTGATTTAGATCAATTAAAAGTACATTAAAATGTGTTTACTGACTTAAAACACATCAATATTACTGACCTGAAGTGCTTTATTGATACTTTTGATAATAAATAATTGTAATTATATTTTTTGCATTGCATTTACTTAAGTCTTGCATGATTTACCCATAAACACCCAATCATGTGCTTTGCTATTGGACATTGTTTCTAAACATCTTAGTTAAGACACTTCTGGCAATAAGTTGCATTCTTTTATCAATAGAACATGTGGAACAGGCTGTGACAGTTAGCTGTCCTTATACATTTGGCAATAAAGGGTAGTTTAGGAAATTCATGCCTATACCACTCAGTCTTGTATTTTCAGTGCTTCTTAATTTGATTTGATTTTTATCAATCATTTCCTGTGTCCAGATTATTGGACCTGCATTCAAATGCTGCAGTACACAGTGTACTGCAGCATAACATAAAGTCATCTAAATCTAGTGTGTTTAGATTGATTTAAAAATTCTGTGATTAAATACTGATAATATCTAATCTAATATGACAACATAAGCCAGATCTTAAATTAAATAAGATATATAATACAAATTTGTATTCAGCTTGATGATTTGAACTAGGAAGTTTAGCACTTGGCTGTATTTAACAATTTGCGTTCGAGTTCTGTAAAAAAAAAACAACAACTGTAAGCTTGGTTGAACTGTAAAATTTATACATTTTTTAATAGAAAATGCTATAAAATAAACTTATAATGTAAGACACACACAGGTGATAAGCAGGAATGAAGGCGTGGCTCAGACATGTCCTATTACTCACTTTCATTCTTAATTTCCTGAATCTATTTTAAACCCCAGTGTGATCAACGTCACAGATAATGGCTGAGAAAATATTCTATAAACGGTTTTACTTTTAGTTTAATGTCTAACTGAAAAATTTTTATGTAGAAGTTCGTACAATCATTCAAACTATCAATGTTTCAAACATGACAACAGAATTAATAAAATAAAACACCTTCACTTATTTTCCATGCTCTCAGTTTCACTTATTGTGAAGATGGACATTGTAGGTCTGCAATTCCAGATGACACTGTTCTCTAACGGTCAGGACCTTAATAGTACCACCATTCCTATCCCAGCAGTGTCACTCAGGTGTTTAAATAAAACCACAGAAGCAATTAAAATTCAAACTAAAACCATCAGTGCATCAGTGTCACTGCAGAACTGACAATTAACAATCCACCAGCCAAATTATACCTGTTCTGTGATGCTTCTGACCAACAGGGAACAGAGAGCCAACAGGGGACTCTGTTCAGTGAGAAAAAGCATGTTAGAGATGGAAAATGAAGATTAAAGTTTTTAAAAAGAAAAGCTACAGTTACTTGTATAACAACATTTTTGGTGAACAGTGACGCGGCGCTACAGTGAATAGGCTACAGACCGACTGCCAAAAATATAAATCCAAAGTTGTAGTACACACACACATAAAAATATACTGTTTAACATTCGCAAAATGTGTTTCTAGGTATAAGATATGTAAATTTTTGTAACAAATGAGGGGTTGGTAGTGACTTGCCCTGCATGTTAACTCCTTTGTATCAGAGTTGCAAATAAATTGTCTTGTTTAGATCCATTGGTGTATATAAAACACTGATTCTTACATATTTCCATCAGCACTCCGGATTTCTTGTTAATTTGTTAATTCATTCACATAACAAAAACTAAAATGTCTTTTTTTATTCATTCATCATCTTTCTCTTAATCCTCTATAAGGGTCGCAGGGGGTTCCCCATGCCCATCCAGGGGAGATTGTCTCGGGCGCTGGGAACTCATTCACTCACACACAGGCCATAGAGGCAATTTAGAGCAGGCAATTTAGCTAGAATCCACGTTTTTGTACTGTGAGTGGAAACTGGAGAACCTAGTTATTTCCACATAATCTTTTGTGCAATTACTCTTTTTAAATTCCAATAGATGCATGAGAGGTTATTGGCATGGTCACTCGAGAAGCAGCTAGTAAATACTGTCCACTTGTGATCCAATAATAACAGAGTATTTATTCTGTATATCTGATTGACTGGAGAGAATGTAAACAGTCATTTTAAAATCACATTTTCTCAGCCAAAATGTATGTTATCTATGAAATTTGAATCCACTTAGTCATATTGCTTTATTTAGTTTGTGCTTAGTGCTTAAAAAGGAAAAAGGAAGTATTAAGTATCTAAGAAACATGAGTAATGTCATTTTTTGCACTTCTACATTAGTTAGATATGTTTCCTGAGAAAGTTGCCAAAGGTTTCGAAATTTCGACTTACCTGCTTCATTAACCACAGGGCACAGGAACAATCTGAAATAAATCTTTCTCCTATACCCAAATACAAAACAGTTCTTGTGTGGCTTTTTATAAATTATGTTTAAATGTTAAAAAAAAAAAACTGGGGTACTTGTAAGTCGCTTTGAATCAAAGCGTCTGCTTAATGACCAAATGTCTTCATTCATTCATTATCTTTTTCTTTTTTCCTCTTTTAGAGTTGGGGGGAGGGTTCCCCATGCCAATCATGGGTTCAACGTTTCGGCCAATGAGCAGAAACGACCAGGGCACCAATCTTTCGTTGGGCACACTCACGCACACAGTCACACACTATTCAATTTACCTTAAAACCATGTTATTTTGACTGTATATATATATGCGTGTGTGTGTGTTTTAAGGTTTCCACTCACAGTCACTTTGCTGCTGAGACTGTGTGAATTTGCGAGGCCCAATAAA
>JAOUQT010010025.1:0-12230 GCA_025769995.1 Xyliphius kryptos | reverse complement strand
AATGTAAATCAAAATGATTCTCCCATGGAGGTCTGGATTTGGAATCCTACTCAAAATCAAAGTGGAAAATCAAATGAAAGGCTGATCCAACTTCAGTGGAAATTCCTCAAGACAAGTTGAAATGAGGCTCAAGTGTGTGTGGCCTCCACGTTCCTTTATGACCTCAATGCGTATAAGGTATGTGAGTGCATGCATTATTGTGAATCAATCACAGGAAAGAGGTGAACATCTCGACTATGATAAAAAAAAAACAGTTTTATTTCTAATGTATTTATAGAAAGCACAAATAAACTGGTCTTCCGTGAGGTAATATAGTCCGATTTTTTTAAACAAACTGTGATGTTAGAGAAATCGGAAACCTATTATTCAGCAATTACATACTGTCATCTAGAGGTCACATTAGAACGCAGTTTATAAATTACATAAATAATGTATTATATGAATGTGAAGTGTGCATTATTGTCAATAATGTCATGGTTGAATAAACGGCTAAGCCAATCAGATTTAAGGACAAGATCTACCTACAGTATATTATAACCTTTTTTTAAGTTACATACTCTCTAAAATATCAATGTAAGTAAAGGGAAACATATTTTTTTACTCAGCAAACTTTACTTGTTTTTAAAATGTGTGTGTTTATATTTATAAGACATTGCAGACAGATTTTCTATTGTTTTCTGCAGCTCGAAATGGTCAAATGAACAGAGAATAGTAAATCTCCCTATTTACATATAACCTTCAGGTATTTTCATTTTGGGAGGTTACACCTATTGGGACAAAACACAACCATTTCAAAGACGAACATCTTAAATATTAGAAGGGCTTTCAGGCATGTCAACAGTTATAGTTCCCATGGTTGCCATATATAAACATTTTTTGGAATGCAGAAATTGAGTAATTGAAAAACTGTTAAATATCTTTTAATAGCCTCAGTTTTTAGGCACTATTTAGTTTCAGTTTCAGATCCTCTGTGAGTGGTTCTGAAAAAAAAGCCCATTGTTAAATGTTTGCACAAGGTTTGGAGACTCTGGTTTTATTGTGATGAAGACTTGTCATCAGTCATGATGTTTACTAATGGTAGCTGTCATATTTGCCTTGCCTAACAAGTTATAGGTAGTCAGTTATGTTCATACACTTCAGTTAAATTTGTAACCTAAAATCACTTTTTATAGTGTAACTTCTTGCTATTTACAGTATTTGATAGTACATTTTGTGCCCTACTACAGATGCTGCGTCACTAATGCTTTTATGGTTTTATAACGTACAGCAATCTAGGAACTACATATTCTGGGATATAACTCAATGTTGGTGATTATTTTACACGTTACTGATGTTAATTGAACTCTGTTAATTACTTTAATAGTAAATAAGATTAATGGTAAAATACAAAGGCCTGTCTGATTGCTCATAAGCCGAAAAGTAGGCAAACAATTTGGACAGGTCTGCAGTGTACTGCAGAGTAAATAGACCATTTTAATAATTACGTTTGTTGCCATAGTGATAATTTTATTGTGCATAAATGCTGTTTAGTAAATATGTTAGTTGTTATTAACCTAAAGTCAGCAGTACACTGTATGTACAGAGTTTGCTTATAGGTCATTACCAAAGAGCATGACCTTTACATGTTTTGATAAGTAATAACGTCAGATGACATTTTACTGAAATGTATTTTACAGTTCCAACATGGTGATTTTGTAGACAGTGTGTATGTGTGCCTGACTCACCTGCTTACAGTTCATAGCTAATTTCTAATGATAAAATATGGCACGTCAAGGTGCCCAAAGAGGACAATTTGACAGTCACCATGGTCTGTTATAGGGATGAGACGACTACAGATTTTAACCGTATGATTGTCTGAAAAAAAATAATAAAATGATAAATGCAATAATTAACTTCAAGTGCCATAAATTGCAGAAACAATGCATGTTTTTTAATGTTTGTTATTTTTGCAAATAAACCGAAAAAAATGAAAAAGACAACCAGAGCTTTTCTTGAATATTAAACACAAATTATTAAATTATTATATCCATTTAAAAGAAAACAAGTTTTTTTGTAAAGACATAGTAAACAAAGCAGTGTGTCCCAAGTAAAATTTTTTGTTCCATCCAAGTTGCGTCACTTGGTCTAAAGCTCTGGCTAACAGCAATACATATTCGTATGCTTGTCGTCATGACGATGCTGAGGCACTCTCACGGTTATTTTTTCCTTTGTGTGTGGGATGTTGAACACATTGATTTCTAAATCTGTTTATTTTTAACAAGCTGAATTAAAGGTCATATAAGACACTCAGTATTTGCATAGAAAGTAAAGTTTGTACACGTTGATGATACCACACCCCCCAAAACAATCAGATGTCCAGAATGCCGTGCAGTACCTCAGATCACAGAAAATAGATGTGGCAATTATCACAGACTAGAGCGGAAGCCCAGTGCAACCACATGCCTCAAACACCAAAACATAAATATGCATTTCAAAACAGAAAAAAATGGAGTTTAAAGACACTCATTTCACATTAGGTCACACACACAGGCAATCTATATGACCAAAATGTGGCCAATCAGATTTGATCACTCCTCATTACAATGTTTATTATATGTGTATGTGGACATTTAGTAAATGTTACATAATGTGTGGTAGCTTAGTGGGAAGTTCGTTAGGTTATAGAGCTGAATGTTTAAACTCAGAGTCCATCAAAAAGTTAAGGAAGGGCCTGACTCATTGCTCCAGAGATGCTGTATGATGTTATTGAACCACAGGCAAATAAGTTACATTACTTTTAAGTTAAACAAATTGTAAATGGACAGAAACTGAAGGGCACAAAGAAAAATCATGTTGACTTAGGGAAAACATGCAAACTCTACAAAGAAATGACCTTCTCCATTGCACATACTAATCAATATCAGTGAATATCAGTAGACTAGCAACATCTCTTCAAGAGAATTTTGTGGAAGAGAATTTTAAGGACTAGCATCAATGGCTGCCATACCTCCTCTTTGCCTACTGGGAAGTGCCACAGGCCTCCACAGGGTTCTTGCGCTTTGAAATGTTGTATAGACATCGTGTTTGGTGCCCTCTGGAGTTACTGCGGGAGGCCGGTGTTATGCCTCAGCCTGCAGAACGCGGACAGGGTACAGACAAGCCCACGTAACCACGTCGATTCAAGCATGATTCGCGCGGTCACTATTCTCTCATTTAAGAAAACTACAACAGCACATCTCACTCAAACTTAATTTACCACCAAAACATAGTGAATAGTAAGGTACCTCTTGATTCAGCTCCATTCATAGCTAGCAGGAAAACTCCCTGGTATAACATACACCACATTCAGCTCACCTTACCGGTGCACCTCCTGGTCAGTCAGCATACAGGTCCGTGAGGAAACGCGTTCCGCATTGGAACCAGGACCATAAAAACGACTTTGTTAAGACGGAGGAAAAGTTGCCTTTTCCCCATAACATCTAGATATATCATTTTAAAAAGCGACTTTAACAACTACGTTAAAAATTTGGAACTTTCCAAAACTGATTATTAGCTCTCAGGTGAATCCTGGCTTTTCCAAAAGAAGTTGAGAGTGTGAAACTTCAGATCAACCCATATTTAACCAGTTTCCTAAAACAGCGAACCACATAATTAAATCACCCTGGTGGCCGCTGATGTAGCATGTGAGGACATAACAGCAGGCTGAACAACACAATCTGAAAGATTTGTTTTCAACACTGCATTGGGGAAAGATATCAGCAGTGATGTGAACAAAAGTATGTGTCCTAGCAAAAGATTTATATTTTAATTTAATTATTTAGAAGATGCTTTTATCTAAAGAGTCTTACAAGTCAGAGAACGGCACAAACCAGCAGTTAAAGGAGGAACCAGTTATACTGTAGTATTATCAAACCTTATCATTATCCAATCCCACTTCAATGCCTAGAATAAAATTCTGCACTATAATGCCATATACACTGCTGCATGTACAGTTATGCCAAAGTTGTCCTTTTGATGTTAACATTTTTTTTATTTTTCAAAATCAACGACTTTGTGCCTTTTTGACATATCTAAACACTTAATTTACCATTAGTCCTGTTCACATGCAACTTTTAATGAACAGGTGCCATTATTTCTATTTCAAGGTTATATTGGACCAGTTTACCGATTCAGCCAGGCATTAATTATTTAAATTAGTAAATGTACAAATGTAATTACAGATCAGGTATATTTATCACAATAATAAAATGTTAATCCTATAGAAATCTTCAAATATCCACAGAATGCTTCATGTATTTAATTTTTTTTTTAAATCAACACAGATAAAGAGGAACAAACTAAAAATGTGTGCATCTTTTCTGACAACCTCTGTAAACTATTTTTTCCTCATGACGTCAAGCTAGAACAAAGAAAGGAACACACGTGTCTGTGTACAGTCAGAACAGGCCAATCAATTACCCCTACCAGTTCAATAGATTTTAATGAGATACTGTACAGGGATCTCAATTCTCAGCAGTCATAAACAAACTGCAATCAACTTTTCCTTTACTGATTGCCCCCATCGCAAAATCCATATGAAAAGGCAGGTCAGGAGCAACTAAACTGATTTGGAATCATAGCACTTTTGGTCAGTGTTGGCTATTTTAGAATGTGCTTTATAAATACATTGAATTAAATACATAAGAATCATGGAAGCTGTTAAAAAGGAATCCGATACGGCACGAAAACCAAATATCAGCTATACGAATTACAAAACATTTATTGTACATTATATGTAACACATAAGAAGGTGAAGTAAAAAACTCAATCACTGAAGCAGAGCGAGAGGTATTCAATAATGTATCGACAAAACCATCTTTTCAGCTTGGCATGGACTTTTCAAACGATCAGCATAACCGAGTTGAACAGCATACAAATGTCATAATACAAAGACTGATGAGTGGAGCAGTGTCCTAATTATTTTCATTGATTTCTGCATCTTAGTTTATGGCTTTACATCTGTTTATCTTTTATTAACACATCCGTAATACACAAATCACGTTTGCACTTCAAATCAAAAACAGAATTTTTTTTAAGTATTCATTTTTATATATCAGGCAAAAATAAAATTATCTGCTTTTAAGTGCGCAAAAAGCGTGACTCCATCATGATCACAGTTTTCAGGCAGACGATTGGAAAGCAAATGTCAGCATGACTTTTCAATCCACACACAAAAGCCACAAAGGAAAGAACCTAATACAATTGCAGGTCTGTAAGTAGAATCCGCTCATCTTTTATAATCCAAAAGTCTGATTTTCTGATAAAATCTCACTCAGCTTATTACATTGTTAATTTTATACTGTTGAGATATTTGTGTAAATGAGATAATGTCTTCAGAACACAATTTTTAATTTCAGTAAACCATTAGCACTACATTGCCATACCTTTGCAGGAAACCTTCACTAAATGCAACTTAATTTTTTATTTTTCATACATTAAACCAAATTATCTGAATATTTCTGACCTCTAACCAGGTGAAAATGCATTGCTGCTATCCCAATATAAACAATTAGGTAGTGTGCATTGTTTTACACTTAGCTGTGGTAGCTCAGTGTGTGTTGGGGTATCAATCTGAAGGTTGGGGGTTCAAATCCCTAATGCACTCAAGTTACCATTGCGCATCATTGAGCAGGATCCTTAACCCTCATTGCTCCAAGGATACTGTGACCAACTGATTTGACCCCAATCATCTGTAGTAAGTAAGTCACTGCTTAAAGACCTAATGTAAATGTACAATTAAAGTGCATTTAATGATGTTAAACATTTGCAATTATATAAATCTCACTTTTTTTCCCCAAATGGCCAGCAAGATTAGAATTAATGCATTTATCTAATTAACAAGAGAGTTTTAAATCTAATCCTGATGAACCAGTCAGCGTTTTTGTTTTGTTATTGTTTGAAACAGTGATTGACAAGAACTCATTCATTATCTTCCGCTTAATCCTCTACAAGAGTTTTGAAATATAATAACAGTAACTAACAGAACTACAATGTTTGTAGTTTCTCTATGCCACTGCTGGCGGGTAACTAAACATTAAATGCCAACATTGAGAGCTTGAAGAATGTAGTTTGAAGCTTTTACTTTCAGCTTCTGCCATACGGCACGATGCTTGGATATTTTAAATGCTGTTGTGAATCAAAAATCTTGAAACGAAAAAGTGAAAAACACCAAAGCTAATGTGTGTGCATGCAGTAAAGCAATTGGTTTAGACTGAATGCTAAATGTAGATAATATTGATTTAAAAAAATATATTATTTGTAGCATATCAATCATTAAATGCGTCATCACCAATGGATTTCCAATTTTTTGGCACCTCTGGTATAACATCATGAAATAAAAACACTGCCTGAGATTAAGGAACCAAACTTTACTGTGTATTCACACTTTTTCTTTTATTGGAGCTAGAACAACTCTAACTAAACGTATACACGCATATCGATTTAATTATCCGTAACAAGGACTTCGGGCTCACACAGCAACAACGAAGTCTTAACCTAAGACCAGGAAACAGGTTCTGTGGTCAAGTGAGACTTAAGGTTTGAAATAAACTGCAAGAAGTACTGCTAAGTACAGTAGAGGATCTGTGATATGGGACTGTTCTCAAATAAACCTGAAATCTAAAGTATGTACACTAGTTTAATACGCTGTAGGCAGTAGTAAAAATTGTCTAATAAATCAGAAGCCGTTTTAAGGCGAAAATTCATAGCAAACTGCGCTATCAGATAATATGGTTCAGCTGGAACTGAATCACACGATCCAGCTGAGTGTGACAAGATGTGCACCATTTACAGGTGTAAGTAAAAAACATTAGTATAGGATTATATACATATACAGATTCCTTGCCAGTTCCACTGTATATCTAAGACATACAGGAGAATGGAAATATTGTTTGGCACTTTCCATTAAAAAAATTAAAATATTTCCATTTTAATTAACAGTGGAACTTTCAAATTGATAGGTGTGGCCTATTTTCGCTAATTTTGTATGTAATGACAGATGTGATGCGTTTTAAGGTTGCATCGTTACTACCCACTCAGGGTTCCAATCTTCTTAGTAAGGAAAGAATCTAAAGGCTGTCCTAAAAGTCTCTAAATGACATAATCACCTAAGTTCCATATTAGGCAATTTGCATGTATTCGAAGGTAAAGATGAAATGCAACAACTTTGGAATGTTGAGAGTTGTCATTGTCATAGTGATATAAAGGAACGTACGGTCACTTAGAACGGCAGTTAAATTGTGCTTAGGCAAAGCTTAAGTTGAGTTACAGAACACTTCTGCAAATTGTCAGAAGAACTTTTAAGACTCAGGTAAGAAAAATGTTTCTTAACACTGAAATGTTCGACTTTGCACTGTGATTTGCTGGTTTAAATATGTAGGCAGTGAAAATGTAGAGAGAATCTGTAACTTGACAATAAACGCACCACTACACAAAAATCTACTACCCATAGAAATACAGAAAGTCAGGTTAAAAATCTGGCAACTTAACTACCTAACATTGTACCAACCTAATGCCATATATACATTAGGGGTGTAAATCTGAGTCTTCATGAGGATTCGAACCGATATTGATTCTTCAAGCCAACGATAGGATTATTTTAAATACTTTAAACTTTTCCACAATATGATTAAAGTCTATGCGATTAAGTAGGATCCAGTAACCAATAGTTTTACATTAAATCTTAAGTTTTAAATAAATCAACAAGAGAGTCATTTGCTTTTTTTGAAATAAGATCAATTTTAATGAGTCTACTGCTTACTTTGCAGGTTGTGTCTATTCACTATTAAATAAAGAGAATAAAACCAAAGCTGACCTCTACAGTCTTAAAATGTGTGTGTAATATATATATATATATATATTTTTTTTTTTTTTAATGTATATTTAAAAAGCATCGCCTGATATGAAATCAATCATAACAAACTGCCCCATGCTTTATTAGCCTCAAGAGATGATCAAATTATGTATTTTGAGTGCATAACAAGTCAGTTCTTCCTCTTGTGCACTATAAAGGAAACTGGTAGCACCAACCGCAGTTTTGAAGGAGATATTATGTACACTTTGGAGCGCATTATAAAAAATATGCGAAAAAGGCTGATAACCAATACACCTGCGATGTACCCATGCATCGAAACGCCGGCTGTATAATCAATTAACCGAGTCAAATCGATTATTATTTACACCCCTAATATACATATAGGTGAGTGTGTGTGTGTAAAATTACTAGCCTTGCCTTTGTCCACAGATCCAGCCTTAAGGAAAACTACATTTCTCAGTCACGTGAATGACTATTTATTCATTCACTTAGTCACTTAGAGCTCCTTTAAAGCATAAACACACAGTACCAGCCAACAAGGTTGGACACACCTAGCAGTTGTCATAATCCTAAAAGCATTTACATCTAAAGGTTTATGTCTGCATTCTGAAATAAATGTTTTGAACTACAATGCAGAAAGTGACATTAATAACTCAAAAACTCCTCCGAAGGAGTTTCTTAGCACCATATGCACATGTACTTCAATGGTGTACAAAAATTATTTTAGGGACTCAAACATTTACATTCATAAAAAAATAACACATATCTGTCTTAAATAGCACTATATAAAATTGTATAAAACTTGTTCTCTATAATTAAACTTGTGAAACAATCAATATATGGAAAACTGTTTAGTTGTTTAGATGTGACAATGTTTTTATTGTAAGTGCTTTTTTTGCAGTTGTAAAACACCAGCAATTTAGTACGTATATTAACATAAAGACAAAATAGCAATAAAAAAGGTTTTACCCACAACAGTTTTGCAACAAATACTTTTAGTGCTAATTCTCAGTTACTGCAAAAAAGACCATGAAATGTGGTTTAGCCCTCAGACAGCTAACACTTTTGTGACCCCAGAACAGAGTGACGTGTTTTTTAGATGTGAAATTGTGTCTCTCTCTGCTGCTGTTTTCTCCCACTGTATGTCTCTCGCTGTCTGTCTCCGTTTTGTCTATCGCTTTCTCCCTGTCCGTCTCAATTTCAATTCAATTCAATTCAACATTCGTATAGTCCAAAGCTGGGACATTAAATAAAACAGACAAGAATACAACAATAAACAAAATTCCAAACAATAGCCACAGGAATAATAAAAACATTCAGGGGTTCAAGCTGCCACATGACGAACCCACAAGCTAATAGAATTATGTCTTAAGGACTAATTTGCATACAGAATCCTAAGAAAAGTCCAGTTAAACATATAACAGTTATAGAACACGCTAAAGACAGAAGTGTATCAAATTAAATTGTTCTCCTCAGGAGGATGTTTGAGTGAAGTTTTAGAATTTTTAAGGGACTTTTTTATAAGGGACTTTTTAAGGGAATTTTTGCATTTTAGATTTCATTTTATAAATGATGAATTCCTTTGAACTTTGACTTGGATTGTTTTATGTAGCAACCTAACAAAATGGAAAAGATCAAGTTTTTTGATAATTATTGAAGAGCACACACTGTTTATTGTTTTGATACCATACACATGGGGTATGTTTTTCTAATTTTGCCAATTTTCAGAAATCAGGGATGTGGCTTAGGGGTACAAATTGCAAAGTAGTTTGTTTGGGGTCTGGGGATCTGAACAGAAAGGTGTTTATGTGGTCTATGAAAAATTAAAGTCCTTAACACATTTTGTTGCACTATAAAGCCTGTTATAGGCCAATCTGTGTGATTTTTTTTTTTATCTAAGAAGATGCACACCACCTACCCTACAAGTTTGGTGTCTTTAGCTCTCGACTGCCCAACAGGTTTTACCCGAAAATAATAATAATCATAGGTTAATAAATAGCCCCTAATAATGTAATAAAATAGAAATGGGTGTGAGAGAGTGTGTGTGTCTCGCGATCTGTTTTTTCTCTCTCTGCTGTGCACCGGAAACCTCTGACTGAAACAAACATTTCAAACTAATTGAACTTTCAGGGGGATAAACCGTATTTATTGCTGTTCTGTTTGTCGGAGTGTGTAAAGGAAAGCACACCGCATTTGTAAACATTTCCATCAGTGGGAGCGGTGCAGTCAGCAGGAGGCAAATGACCAGCTAAAAATATATCTACCTGTGGAGGACAAACCCTGAACTGCTGAAACCTAATCCGAACATCTGCTGTTTATTTTATTCATGTTTTTCTTATTTTATTTTTGTTTTTTCTCATCTGAACTTTAAATAAATCATAAATCACATGGTCACAAAGTTTAAAAAAGGAAGAAAGAAGTGTGATCAGAACGTTTTCAGCTTATTTAATCAGTAAATAACACGGTTATTGTCAAACTAAGGTTTTCCATAGGCTTCTATATTATGAAGACACTTTTCAAATGAAGAGAAAAGAATACAAAGTATCAGAATTAAATCTTATGTACTAACAAGTAATTGTTCTCCCACCTAGCGCAGGTACATCGGCGATCTGTAATCCAATCCTCAGGAAATCAGATGAGCAGCATCTCATCAAACCAAAAACTCCGGCTGCTGGCTCAGTGCTCTCTACTCTGCTCTGCTCTGAGACAACCTGCTCCATTTGGTCACGTGACTGCAGACCTGACACGCAGTCCTGCCGCCGTGTGTGTGTGTCCTATTCACAACCTACGCCCTATATAGGAACCCTGGTTGTGATTTATAACAGCTATCTTGTTAGTAGGGAACGAGGTGATATTCGGGATTTTACTATCGTGTTATTATAAATAGTAAAACGTGTTTTAATAACGAAATTGCTCATTGGCATTTAAATTGTGTTAAAAAAATTATTAGGGTAAAGTAAAACATTATACAGTAAAAAAAAAAAACTTTTATCACCCCTCGGATACATGGTTAGCGCGTCCATAAAACGCCAGCCAATACAATGTAGCACGGGTGAGCCGATGCGTTCATGGGCTTTGTAGTCTTTGTAGTCCCATATTTATGTGGATGTGGATAGTACTTCAGGTCCACGAAAACTACAATCTGGTCCACATGGTTGGTGCTCAGTTGCATCAGCGTAGCGAGGTCGGAAATACGGCTGAGTCGAATGTATTAGAAGCAGCACAAATATTTCCGTAGTGTATCAGATAAAGTTAAAATGGCCCAAATGAAGTTGTTTATAAGTGAGGGCAATCCGCACTGTGTCAAAGCGTTGGCGGCGCTGGAGTACACGGGAGTTCAATGTGACGTGCAGCTGGTCAGCAGTGAGGGTGAGTTACAGACTAATTAACTAATTCACAATTTTGCACAATAGGTTCTAATCTTTTGGCCAAGGAGTTTCAACGACAGTTTAAATGTATGCTGACCGCTTAACCTCTCAGGTGACTGAACAAGTCACTCTCCAGATTAAAGGAGGAACTCTACATTGTTCAGTCTTTACATTTCAACATGTTGCAGAGTCCTGACAAAGAATGGAAAACCTGTTTACACAAAGCTAACTCATAATGGAAGTGGACAGACAGACAGACGGCTGTTAGAAAAGACAATGAATGAGTCAGGACTAAATAATCTAATTGAAAGAGTGGGTTTTGTTATTAGATCAATAAATTATTTTAAGACTTGTTTATTTTCCATTTAAGATTTGTCATGGATAGGATGTGAAATATAGAGTCAAATGAAGAATACGTTTTCATGCAAAATACTTTAATACAGGTGTTAGACAATTGTCTTTTCCATGCAGGTGCAGGCAGGACATAAAGATTCCACACAGAAAGTTCACTTCATCCAGGAATCAAACCTCAAATGATTTCAGATTAAGATTTGTTTATTTTTGTGTCCACTGTGATAGAAATCCAGACATGTTTTTAGCAAATAGTGCATGAATTTGATAAGCATTGTCATCATTCAAATGTTCTAGAGCAAAAAGGTGTGGTCAGCCACGTTATTAATCTCTGTAGTGTTGTAATTTTTAGTTTATGCATGGAAACACTATTATAGCAAAAAGGCACGAGAGGGCATGCATTATTGTGAATAAATTGCGCAGATTGCCGTCACACCTAACGCTCGTGATTTATTCACAATAATGCACAACCTCTCATTCTTTTTTGCTTTAATAGTGTTTTTAGTATTTCTAAGCATAAAATGTAATCACACTATGATAAAGTAAAACACTAATAAAAACCACTATGATGATGATTATCCGATCAGTCGTAGCCGACTCTCAGGTCACTTTATGAATCGTGATTCACAAGTATTTAAGCAAGTATAGTGGAGTAGTTTGCCATTGCTTTCTCCACCCCT
>JAOUQT010010014.1:0-12230 GCA_025769995.1 Xyliphius kryptos | reverse complement strand
AAAGCACCATGGCTGGTGGAGATCAGCTAAAATACATGTTGTGTCTGTGATGAGGCCATATGACCAATAGGTGGCAGCAAAGACACACGGGTTATGCAGCCTAATAATGGGTGATTCGGATCAGGTGTTAGTCTCTAACTAAAGCAGCGTTCTGCACAGATCTGGGTCGCACCAGACTTCTATTTTACTTTGTGAGGGATGATAGTAACATTGGCCCTTAGTAGAGGGTTGGTGGTATGCAAAGTGGAGGTAATAATTGCACTGCACGTTTAAATATACTCTCCAATCTCACCTACAAATTAAACCTAATATGTTTTAAGCAGAAGGTGATTTTGGACAGAATGACAGTCTTATAACATTAGTGGAACTTAAAAAAAATTCTCACCATTGTAGCTGCTAAACTAATTGCTAAAACCAGGTAAAAAAAATGAATGCTTGACTGAGTTATAACACAATGTGCACTTTATTTCTTTTTATATTATTTAGAACATAAACTGATCTAGGGCTAGTTGGTTTTCGTGGATATGAACTGAATCTGTGTTCAATTCTACACTGTGTTTGTTATACAGATGTTGTAGTGACTATTCACTGTCACCACTGCATCATATACATGACTCCATATACAATTCTCTTCATTTATACACTTGTTTGATAAAATCCATCCATTCATTATCTTGCACTTAGTCCTGAACTACGGTTTCACATGCCCATCCAGTGGAAAATGTTTCAGGCACTGGGCAGATACACCCAGGAAAGGGCGCCAATCTATCGCTAGGCACACATTCACACACACAAGCAATTTAGAGTGCTCAATATACCTTGAATCCATGTTTTTGGATAGTGGAAGGAAACCGGAGAACCTGGAGAAAACCCACAAGGATACAGAGAGAACATGGAAGCTCCACCCAGATCTGGATTCAAACCTGGATCTTCAGCGCTGAGAGGCGAATGTGCTAACCATCAAGCCACCATGGTTAAAAAAAATAAATCACTAAATGAATCATTGTAATGATGGTAGAAATCTACTACTCTGGTGCAGGCACTTGTGGGGGTGAAGCTTCGTCACAGCAGATACTTTCACATTTTATAAATACTGTTTAAAGACCCAATATCATGTCTGATTTAAGGCTTTTGTATTTATTTCTGAACTTTTATTAAAGTAGTTGTACTTCAGACTGAACGTTACAATTTTTATTTAAAACCACGGACCTAAAGTCTTTACTTAAAGTCTGTTTTACTTGATAAATGAAAAGCCAAGGATGTTTGTTCCCTGTAACACGTAAAGTTTGATACTTTACACATTTGAAATACAAATTTGCTTCAGTATGCAAGTTAGCGACATGGTGAGTCGCCATGGCAACACAATCAGTTCTAAGTTCTATTCTAATGTCACAGTGGTCTTTAGAACACTCATAGAGCCTTAAAAGGGAACTTCAAAGGCTTCAGATTCATTTGGCTGTCAACAGGTGAACTCTGTTTAATGTTATAAAATGGCTTCTTCAAGGATAAGACATAGACTGATTAACCTGCTGTGCTGCAGTGTGAGGGACAGCAATGAAACTAGTCCAAGTACCAGACGAGCAATGTCCAAGGCCAGGAAAGAGCAAGCAAGAGTGAAAAAGCTAGAGAAAGAGTTACACATGGAGAAGCAGCTCAGAATGAAGCTCCAGGAAGAAAATGCAGCTGTGACCTCAACTTTATTAAATAAGGAATCAGAGTTTTCAAAAATAGAGTGTGAAAAGCTGCAATTGAAAAACATTATGAAGTTCATTTCCATCAAGGTGGAGCAGTGTGAAGAAAATGTCATCAAACTGGATGAAATGACAAAAGAAAAACAAGACCTGGATGAAAAAATAAATGGTTTGGAAAAAGTTGTGAGTGAAAAGGACAAAAAGAATAAGCAGCTGGTACAAGAAATTAAGGAAATGCATCAGCAGATGGACAAAGAAAGAAAGAGGATTGAGGAACGAGAGGCTCACTGTAGAGAGGTCACCAACAGGTGGGCAGAAAAGGTAAAGCAGAGAGGTTGTTTGTTGAGGAACTCAAGAGAAGAAAAAGAGGAGCTGGAGAGGAGACTGAAACAGCTGTTAAAAGAAACAGAAGAAATGCATCAGCAGGTGGACGAGGAAAGAGAGAGGATGGAGAATAGAGAGGCTCAATGGAGAGAGGTTACCAACGGGTGGGCACAGAAGGTTGAAGAGAAGGACGATTTGTTGATAAATTTGAGAGAAGAGAAAGAGGAAGTGGAGAGAAGGCTTAAACGGCTGGAAAAAGAAATGATTCAACAGGAAGATGAGGTAAGAAAGAGGATGGAGGAAAGAGAGGTTCAATGGAGAGAGGTCACCAATGGGTGGACAGAGAAGGTGGAGGAAAAGAGCAATTTGTTGAATAACTTAAAAGAGGAGAAAGAGGAGGTGGAAATGAGGCTGAAAGAAATGTTACAAGAAACAGAAAATTTGCGTCAACAGATGGATGAGGAAAAAAATAGGATTGAGGAAAGAGAGGCTCACTGGAGAGAGGTCACAAATGGGTGGGCGGAGAGGGTGCAGATGAAGGACAACTTGCTGATGAACTCAAGAGAGGAGAAAGAGGAGCTAGAGAGGAGACTTAAACAGTTGTTAAAGGAAACTGAAGAAATGCGTCAGCAAGCAGACAAGGAAAGAAAGAAAACTGATGAAAGAGAGGAAAAGTGGAGAGTGGTCAACAGCGGGTGGGCAGAGAAGTTGGAGCAGAAGGAGAGTTTGTTGATTAACCTTAGAGAAGAAAAAGAAGAGGTCGAGAATAGGCTAAAACAGTTGTTAAAGGAAGCTGAAGAAATGCGTCAGCAGGCAGATGAGGAAAAAATAAGAACAGAGGAAAAAGAGGCTCAGTGGAGAGAAGTCATCAACAAACTGGCAGAGAAGGTGGAGAAGGATGGCGAGATTGGGCTGAAAGAGCAGTTCAAAGAAACAGAAAAAATTCAGCAGCTGGCAGATGAGGAAAGAAAAAGGATGGAGGAACGAGAGGCCTACTGGAGAGAGGTCACCAATGGGTGGGCAGATAAGATGCAGGAAAAGGACAATTTGTTAATGAACTTGAGAGAGGAAAAAGAGGAGGTGGAAAGGAGTCTTAAACAGCTGTTAAAAGAAAATGAAGAAATATATCAGCAGGCGAACGAGGAAAGAAAGAAAATGGAGGAAAGAGAGGCTCAATGGAGAGAGGTCATGAATGGGTTGGCAAAGCAAGTGGAGGAGAAGGAGAAAAGTAGGCTAGAACAGCTGTTGAAAGAAGCAGAAGAAATACAACAATCGGCAGACGAAGAAAGAAACAGGATTGAGGAAAGAGAGGCTGAGTGGAGAGAGGTCACCAACGGATGGACAGAGAAGGTGCAGGAGAGGGACAATTTGTTAATGAATTTGCGAGAGGAGAAAGAGGATGTGGAGAGCAGGCTAAAACAGCTGTTAAAAGAAACAGAAGAAATGCGTCAGTCGGCAGACAAAGAACGAAAAAGGATGGAGGAAAGAGAGGATCAGTGTAGAGCAGTCACCAACACATGGGCAGAAAAGGTGCAGGAGAAGGAAAATTTGTTGACGAACTCGAGAGAGGAAAAGGAGGAACTGGAGAGGAGGCTAAAACAACTGTTGAAAGAAACAGAAGTGATGCATCATCAGGCTGACGAGGAAAAAAAGAAGATGGAGTCAAGAGAGGCTCAGTGGAGAGAGGTCACCGATGGGTGGGCAGAAAAAGTAGAGGAAAAGGAGAGTTTGTTGATGAACTTCAGAGAGGAGAAAGAGGAGATGGAGAGGAGGCTGGAACTGCTTTTAAAAGAAACAGAAGAAATGCGTCAGCAGGCAGTTGACGAAATAAAGAGGACGGAGATAAAAGAGGCCCAGTGGAGAGAGGTCACCAGTGGGTTGGCAGAAAAGGTGGAGAAAGATGGTTTGTTAATGAACTCAAGAGAGGAGGAGGAGGAAGGGGAGAGTAGGCTAAAACAGCTGCTAAAAGAAACAGAAAAAATACAACAGCCGGCGGACGAAGAAAGAAAGAGGATGGAGGAAAGAGAGGCTCAGTGGAGAGAGGTCACCACCGGGTGGGCAGAGAAAGTGCAGGAGAAGGATGATTTGTTAATGAATTTGCGAGAGGAGAAAGAGGAGGTGGAGAGCAGGCTAAAACAGCTGTCAAAAGAAACAGAAGAAATGCGTCAGTTGGTAGACAAGGAACAAAAGAGGATGGAGGAAAGAGAGGATCGGCAAAGAGAGGTCACTAACACGTGGGCAGAGAAGGTGCAGGAGAAGGACAATTTGTTGATAAACTCGAGAGAGGAGAAAGAAGAACTTGAGAGGAGGCTAAAACAGCTGTTAAAAGAAACAGAAGAAATGCGTCAGCAGGCAGACGAGGAAAGAAAGAAGATGGAGGAAAGAGAGGCTCAGTGGAGAGAGGTCACCAATGGGTGGGCAGAGAAGGTGGAGGAGAGGGAGAGTTTGTTAATAAACTTCAAAGAGGAGAAAGAGGAGGTGGAAAGAAGGCTAAAACAACTGTTAACAGAAACTAAGGAAATTGATAAGCAGGCAGACGAGGAATTAAAGAATACAGAGGAAAGAGAGGCTCGGTGGAGTGAGGTCTCCAAAGAGTTGACAGAGAACGTGGAGAAGGATGGTTTGTTGATGAACTTAAGAGAAGAGAAAGGGGGGATGGAGAGGAGGCTAAATGAGCTGCTAAAAGAAACAGAAAAAATTCAGCAGCGGGCGGACCAGGAAAGAAAGAGGATGCAGGAAAGAGAGGATCGGTGGGCAGAGAAGGTGAAGGAAAGAGACAGTTTGTTGATAAACTTGAGAGAGGAAAAAGAGGAGGTGGAGAGGAGGCTGAAACAGCTGTGTAAAGAAACGGATGAAATGCGTCAGCAGGTGGACGAGGAAAGAAAGAGGATGGAGGAAAGAGAGGTTTACTGGAGAGAGGTCACCAACAGCTGGGCAGAGAAGGTAGAGGAGAAGGACAGTTTGTTGGTAAACTCAAGAGAAGAAAAAGAGGAGGTGGAAAGGAGGCTGAAACAGCTGGTAAAAGAAACAGAAGAAATGCATCAATGGGTGGACAAGGAAAGAAACAGAATGGAGAAAAGGGAAGCTCAGTTGATACAGGTCACCGACGGGTGGGCAGATAAAGTACAGGAGAAGGACAATTTGTTGATGGATTTGAGAGAGGAAAAAGAGGAGGTAGAGAGGAGGCTGAAGCAGCTAACAGAAGAAATAAAACAGCAAGTGGAGATGGAAAGAACAAGGATGGGGGAAAAAGAGGATCAGGGAAGTGAGGTCACCAACAAGTGGGCAGAGAAGGTGCAGGAAAAGGAGAATTTGTTAATGAATTTGAAAGAGGAGAAAGAAGAACTGGAAAGGAGTCTTAAACAACTGTTAAAAGAAAGCGAAGAAATACATCAGCAGGTAGATGAGGAAAGAAAGAAGATGGAGGAAAGAGAGGCTTACTGGAGGGAGGTCACCAACAGCTGGGCAGAGAAAGTAGAGGAGAAGGACAGCTTGTTGGTAATCGCAAGAGAAGAAAAAGAGGAGGTGGAAAAGAGGCTAAAACAGCTGGTAACAGAAACGGAAGAAATGCATCAATGGGTGGACCAGGAAAGAAAAAGGATGGAGGAAAGAGAGGCTCAGTGGAGAGAGGTCACCAACGAGTGGGCAGAGAAAGTTGAGGAAAAGAACAGTTTGTTAATAAACTTAAAAGAGGAAAAAGAGGAGATGGACAGAAGGCTGAAACAGCTGTTAAAAGAAATAGACGAAATGCATCAGCAGAGGAACGAGGAAAGAAAGAGGATGGATGAAAGGGAGGCTGAGTTAATAGAGGTCAGCAACAGTTGGGCAGAGAAGGTAGAGGAGAAGGACAGTTTGTTGATTAACTTGACAGAGGAGAAAATGGAGGTGGACATAAGATTAAAACAGATGGTAAAAAAAATGGAAGAAATCAATCAACAGGCAGACGAGGAAAGAAAAAAGATGGAGGAAAGAGAGGCTTATTGGAAAGAGGTCACCAACGGATGGGCAGAGAAGGTGGAGGAGAAGGACGCTTTGTTAATGAGCTCGGTAGAGGAAAAAGAGGCAGTTGAGGAGAGGCTGAACCATTTATTAAAAGAAATGAGTCAGCAAGCAGATGAGGTAAGAAATAGGATGGAGGAAAGGGAAGCTCATTTGAGAGAGGTCACCAACGAGTGGGTAGAGAAGTTGGTGGAGAAGGACAGGTTGTTAATAAACACAATAGAAGAGAAAGAAGAAGTGGAGAGAAGGCTAAGACAGCTCGTAACAGAAATAGAAGAAATGCATCAACATGTGAATGAGGAAAAAGAGAGGGTGGAGGAAAGTTTGGCTCAGTGGAGAGAGGTCACCAAAGAGTGGGTAGAGAAGTTGGAGGAGAAGGATGGTTTTTTAATAAACTCGAGAGAGGAGAAAGAAGAGTTAGAGCAGAGGCTGAAACAGCTGGTAAAAGAAATAGAAAAAATGCACCAACAGGCAGATGAGGAAAGTAAGAGAATAGAGGAACAAATGGCTCACTGGAGAGAGATCACCACTGAGTGGTCAGAGAAAGTTGAGGAGAAGGACAGTTTGTTAACCATTTTGAAAGAAGAAAAAGAGGAGATGGACAGAAGGCTGAAACAACTGTTACAAGAAATAGAGGAAATGCATCAGCAGAAGAATGAGGGAAAAAAAAGGATGGATGAAAGGGAGGCTCAGTTAATAGAGGTCAACAACAGGTGGGCAGAGACAGTGGAGGAGAAGAACAGTTTATTGTTGAACTTGACAGAGGAGAAAAAGGAAGTGGACATAAGACTAAAACAGATGGTAAAAGAAATGGAAGAAATCAATCAACAGGCAGATGAGGAAAGAAAAAAGATGGAGGAAAAAGAGGCTTATTGGAGAGAGGTCACCAACGAGTGGTCAGAGAAGGTGGAGGAGAAGGATGCTTTGTTAATAAACTTTATAGAGGAAAAAGAGGAGGTTGAGAGGAGCATAAACCGTTTGGTAAAAGAAATGAGTCAGCAAGCAGATGAGGTAAGAAGTAGGATGGATGAAAGGGAGGTTCACTGGAGAGAGGTCACCAACGAGTGGGCAGCGAAGTTGGTGGAGAAGGACAGGTTGGTAATAAACTCAATAGAAGAGAAAGAAGAAGTGGAGAGAAGGCTAAGACAGCTGGTAACAGAAATAGAAAAAATGCATCAACATGTGAATGAGGAGAGAAAGAGGGTGGAGGAAAGATTGGCTCAGTGGAGAGAGGTCACCAAAGAGTGGGTAGAGAAGTTGGAGGAGAAGGATGTTTTTTTAATAAACTCGAGAGAGGAGAAAGAAGAGTTAGAGCAGAGGCTGAAACAGCTGGTAAAAGAAATAGAAAAAATGCACCAACAGGCAGATGAGGAAAGTAAGAGAATAGAGGAACAAATGGCTCACTGGAGAGAGATCACCACTGAGTGGTCAGAGAAAGTTGAGGAGAAGGACAGTTTGTTAACCATTTTGAGAGAAGAAAAAGAGGAGATGGACAGAAGGCTGACACAACTGTTACAAGAAATGGACGAAATGCATCAGCAGAAGAACGAGGAAAGAAAGAGGATGGATGAAAGGGAGGCTCAGTTCATAGAGGTCAGCAACAGGTGGGCAGAGACGGTGGAGGAGAAAGACAGTTTGTTGATGAACTTGACAGAGGAGAAGAAGGAGGTGGAGAGGAGGCTAAAGCAGGTGGTAAATGAAATGGAAGAAATCCATGAACAGGCAGATGAGGAAAGAAAAAAGATGGAGGAAAGAGAGGCTCACTGGAGAGAGGTCACCAACGAGTGGGCAGAGAAGGTGGAGGAGAAGGAGAGTTTGTTAATGAACTCAAGAGAGGAAAAAGAAGAGGTGGATAGAAGGCTGAAACAGATGTTAAAAGAAACAGAAGAAATAAGTCAGCAGGTGGACGAGGAAAGAAAGGGGATGGAGGAAAGAGAGGCTCAGTGGAAAGAGGTTGCCAATAAGTTGAAAGAAAAGATGGATGAGAAAGACGATTTGTTGACGAACTTGAGAGAGGAGAAAGAGGAGGTGGAGAAGAGGCTGAAACAGCTGTTAAAAGAAACACAAGAAATACAAGAGCCGGCATACGAGGAACGAAAGAGGATGGAGCTGCAGGAAAAGGAACATTTGTTGATGAACCTGAGACAGGAGGAGGAACTGGAGGGGAGGTTTAAACAGTTGTTAAAAGAAACAGAAGAAATGCGTCAGCAGGCGGACGAGGAAAGAAAAAAGATGGAGGAAAAAGAGGCTCACTGGAGAGAGGTCACCAACGAGTGGGCAGAAAAGGTGGAGGAGAAGGACAGTTTGTTAATAAACTCGAGACAGGAGAAAGAGGAGCTTGAGAGGAGGCTGAAACTGTTGGTAACAGAAATAGAAGAAATGCATCAACAGGCAGATGAGGAAAGAACAAGGATGGAGGAAAGAATGTCTCATTGGAGAGAGGTCACCAACGAGTGGGCAGAGATGGTGGAGGAGAAGGATAGTTTGTTAATAAACTCGAGACAGGAGAATGAGGAGATGGAGAGGAGGCTGAAACAGTTGGTAAAAGAAATAGAAGAAATGCATCAGCAGGCGGATGAGAAAAGAAAAAGGATGGATGAACGAACGGCACACTGGAGAGAGGTCACCACCGAGTGGGCAGAAAATGTTGATGAGAAAGAGGGTATGTTGATCATTTCAAAAGAAGAAAAAGAGGAGATGGAATATAGGCTGAAACAGCTTTCAAACGAAATTGAAGAAATGAATCAGCAGGTGGACGAGCAAAGAAAGGGGATGGAGGAAAGAGAGACACGGTGGCGAGAGGTCACCAGCGGGTTGGAAGAAAAGATGAAGGAGAAGGACAATTTATTGATGAACTTGAGCGAGGAGAAAGACGAGGTGGAGAAGAGGCTGAAACAGCTGGTAACAGAAACAGAAGAAATGCTTCAACGGGCGGACGAGGAAAGTAAGAGGATGGAGGAAAAAGAAGCTCAGTGGAGAGAGGTCACCAACGAGTGGGGAAAGAAGCTGGAGGAGAAAAACAGTTTGTTAAATAATTTAAGAGAGGAAAAAGTGGAGGTGGAGAGAAGGCTAAAAGAAACAGAAAAGATGCTTGAACGGGCGGATGAGGAAAGAAAGAAGATGGAGGAAAGAGAGGCTCAGTGGAAAGAGGTCACCAACGAGTGGGCAGAGAAGGTGGAGGAGAAGAACACTTTGTTAATGAACTTAAAAGAGGACAAAGAGGAGGTGGAGAGGAGGCTTAATCTCCTAGTAAAGGAAATAGAAGAAATGCGTCAACTGGCAGATGAGGAAAGAAAGAAGATGGAGGAAAGAGAGGCTCAATGGAGAGGGGTCACCAACGAGTGGGCAGAGAAGGTGGAGGAGAAGGACAGTTTGTTAATGAACTCAAGACAGGAAAAAGAGGAGGTGGAAAGGAGGCTGAAACAACTGGTAAAGGAAATAGAAGAAATGCATCATCAGGCGGATGAGGAAACGAAAAGAATGGAGGAAATCACCAACGAGTGGGCGGAGAACTTGGAGGAGAAAGACCGTTCGTTGATTAGCTCAAGAGAAGAAAAAGAGGTGGAGAGGAGCTTGAAACAGCTGGTAATAGAAACCGAAGAAATGCATCAAATGCAGGCGGATGAGGAAAGAAAGAAGATGGAGGACAGAGAGGCTCAGTGGAAAGAAGACACCAAGAAAAGGGCAGAGAATGTGAAGGTTGTTCCTCTTCCCTGTTCATCAGAAACAATTCAAAAAGAGACCACTGAGCAGGTATTTATCATAATCTCTTTTCTATTACTTTATCGTTATTGTAAATGTATTAGCACACAGTAAAAAAACTACTCCAATTTTGAAAATTCAAAAATCACCATACATTTTGATGGTGTAAATTGATTTATCCCACTTTAATATAATTTAATAGAAAGTTTTTTATGAGTTGTATATGGATACGAAGTTTAATTTCCGACAATAACGTGATGTTTCATATGCTACAGGTTACATCACCAGCTGATGGAGTTGCATCTGAGTATGATGTTACGGAGCTCCTTCAACACTATGAACTTTATGAAACCATCCGAGAAGGTAACGTTCACTCCTGTAGACGTACAGAAGAATAAGAGAGAGATAGTGAGATAAAAAGAGTAAAATGGAAAAATAGAGAAAGTTCTATTGTGATCTCTCTGCAGGTTGTTCTGGAAAGGTGAAGCTTGGCAAA
Source organism: Xyliphius kryptos (assembly GCA_025769995.1). Lineage (NCBI taxonomy): Eukaryota > Metazoa > Chordata > Actinopteri > Siluriformes > Aspredinidae > Xyliphius > Xyliphius kryptos. The sequence goes on along the minus strand of JAOUQT010010014.1, from coordinate 2,018 downwards.
CACATACTGACTGGAGAACCTGTAGCGATCAGGATCATAGACAAGAAAGAGTTGGGGGTGAGGTTGTTTTTTTAGTTGTTAAAAAAGGTGTTTAACTTTTAAAGTTTAATTTAGTTTTAATGTAATCAATAAAGTTTTGAGTTTGAGGAGTGAACATAGCAAGTTTAAGTTTAAAGTAATTCATTTATATAGCACTTTTCATTACAGTGCATTGTCACAAAGCAGTTTTATAATATTATCACAATCAGAATACTTTATTGATCCCTGAGAAGAAATTGCAGATGTTCCAAATACAAATATTTATACTGTACAGGCCAAAAGTTTGGACACACTTTCTCATTTAATGTGTTTTCTGTATTTTCACAACTATTTACATTGTAGATTCTCACCGAAGGCATCAAAACTATGAATGAACACGTGGAGTTATGTATTTAACAAAAAAGGTTAAAATAACTGAAAACATTTTATATTCTAGTTTCTTTAAAATAGCCCCCTTTGCTCTGATTACTGCTTTGCACACTGTTGGCATTCTCTTAATGGTTTTCAGGTGTGCCTATAAGGGTTAACTAATATAATTAATTAGAATGTCAACAGTGTCCAAAGGGTGGCTATTTTGGAGAAATTAGAATATAAAATGTTTTCAGTTATTTCAACTTTTTTGTTAAACACATAACTCCTCATGTGTTCATTCATAGTTTTGATGCCTTCTGTGAGAATCTACAATGTAAATAGTTGTGAAAATACAGAAAACGCATTAAATGAAAAGGTGTGTCCAAACTTTTGGCCTGTACTGTATATATATGTATATATATGAAAAATAAAGAATAAAAAAGCCTAAACCCCAAAAGCCTAAACCCCCTTATGAGCCTAAACCCCCAAAGAAAAAGCCGAAACTCGTAGTAGAATTAGTAGTACTAGATAATGAGCAATTTTTTAATGGTTTTTATTGGCTATTTTTTTATTGGTTACAAATCAATACAACTCTTTCTGTTTTGTCTTATTACAGATGAATCTGTATTTAGTGGAGAGGGAGATCAGAGCTTTGAAGATTCTTCATCATCAGCATGTGTGTCGCTTATACCATGTGATTGAGACCAACAGCAAGATCTGCATGGTACTGGAGGTGAGTGAGTGAGTGAGTGAGTGAGTGAGTGAGTGAGTGTGTGTGTGTGTGTGTGTGTGTGTGTGTGTGTGTGTGTGTGTGTGTGTGTGTGTGAGCCCAGCAATGGATTGGCACCCTGTCCTGAAACATTCTCCCCTGGATGGGCATTGGGAACCCCCAGCGACCCTAGTTAAAAATTAAGCAAAAGATGAGATAATTTTATATACAATGATACACTATATGGACAAAAGTATGGTAACCTATACACTTCCAAGGTCATCGTGTATCAGTATTCCTATACAAATACACACGTTGCATTGATTACCACAATAATCAACATACTTACTCTTTAGGAGCCTGTGGAGGTTTATATACTCTCTACAACCACCAAGAAGTGGCTAAAGGGGTTTTAGCAAGCCTTACAGAGCCATCAACTTGGCACCCCACAGCTTGATTAACAGTGTTCATGTGTATATACTATCATGACAACGATAGGTATTTGAAAATGGGTGAGACGCAAAGTGTGGCGAGCGTAGGATGACTGTTTAGTTACATTTTTTTTATCTTACATATTGTTTCTGTGTCCAAAAGCTTCTCACTGTGGTCTCAGCATGTGACATCATTTATACCAATTCCGTTTATGAGGGGGCGGCATGGTGGCTAAGTGGTTAGCACATTCGCCTTTCAGCGCTGGGGATTCCCGGTTCAAATTCCTATCTGGGTGGAGTTTGCATGTTCTCCCCATGTCTGCGTGGGTTTCCTCTGGGTTCTCCAATTTCCTCCCACATTCCAAAAACATGAAGGTAAATTGAGTGCTCTAAATTGCCCTGTATAATGTTTGTGAGTGAGTGTGTACCCAGCGATGGATTGGCGCCCTGTCCTGGGTGTATCTGCCCAGCGCCCAAGACGTTCTCCC
>JAOUQT010009989.1:0-12231 GCA_025769995.1 Xyliphius kryptos | reverse complement strand
GTGTGTGTGTGTGTGTGTGTGTGTGTGTGTGTGTGTGTGTGTGTGTGTGTGTGTGTGTGTCTGCCTGCCTGGCTGTCCATGTCCGTGAGGGTCTGTAAGGTTAAGAGATTGTAGATGAGCAGTTGCATTAGTGAATTCTGTAGCGAGTATTATAACTAGCGTGAGCTGTTACAGAGCTCTATTCATCACTGATCTGTTCATCTGAATGCCAGCCTTCTCTTCCGGCATCTTTTTTCACTCACATCTGCAAAGAGTGACATTTAGCCAAAGTAGAATTAACAGCGTGCCGAGTACCTCTTTTCTGACCTCACACCCACATGTGGTCAAAGGCTACTGAAGCAACAGTTCATTCATAAAGAATCGGTTCACTTTTCTGTATTGTTTTTTAAAGGCATTTTAGAGATAGCTAGAAGTTTGTGATTCACCAACAACCCTTGTCCTAATATTAAATTATGAGTTTTAAAAATCACCCATAATTGATGTAATAAGTGCTGTTGTAGTAAGTCTATCTGTGGTGGCATGTAAACACTTGCAGAAGAGTTTACAACATCTCATTGGCCTTCTCTTTGCACTTTTAACAGCTGCTACTCCAAAATCTTGTTAAAGGTGTTCTACAAGATTTTAAAATATGTCTGCAGACAGACGTGTTCAGACACTGATATTAGATAAGAGATCAAAAGTTTTCAATATGGTGGAGATCAGGGCTCTGTGCAGGCCGGTCAAGTTTTCACCAATTTCAACCAACCATGCCTTCATGGAGCTTGATTTCTGCTCTGCGGCAAAGTCACGCTAGAATAAAAATGTGTAGAGAGTAGTAGCCCAGTGGTTAGGGTGTTGGACTACCAATTAGAAGGTTGTGGGTTCAAACCCCAGCTCCACTAAAGTTACCAATGTGGGTTGTTGAGGAAGACCCTAAACCCTCATTTCTCCAGAGTGCTGTATCAACCATGTGTTCTCTACGTGGAAGTCGCTTTGGATAAAAGCATTAGATAATTATTCATTCATTATATTCCTTTATGAGGGTTCCCCATGCCCATTCAGGGGAAAACATCTCGGGCGCTGGGCAGATACACCCAGGACAGGGCGCTAATCCATCGCTGGGCACACACTCACTATACAGGGCAATTTAGAGCACTCAATTTACCTTCGAACCTTCAAATCGGGATTCGAACCGGGAATCGCCAGGCGAACGTGCTAACCACTAAGCCACCGTGCCACGCATTAGCTAAATGTAAATGAAAAATAAGAGGAATCATACCAGTGTTTAAAATGCAGGTCCTTGTGCCCGAGTCTACAGATGTTTGAGTTTGACTGAATTAAAGAATTATATTTAAAAAAATAATACTATTTTTGTCCCAATACTTTTGTCCATGTATGTTTTTTTTTAATCCTTTTTCACTAGATATCCCTGGCTATTTGTGCTCTTTTTTACTTTTATTTTTCTTTGCAATAGTAGTTAGTCTTCGTATATTGGTTTGTTATAAAGCAGAAATGCAAAGCATGTTTTTTTCAAAAGATTTTAAAATGAAGCTCTAAAAATGGCATGTCATTCTAAAGAAATATTGCTTTTATGCTTTTAGATGCCAAACAATTTTGATCATACAGTGGTGCTAAACCAGTTGCGTTATTCTGGCATGCTGGAAACTGTAAGGATCCGGCGTGCAGGCTTTCCTGTACGAAGAAGCTTTCAGGATTTCTGCTTCAGGTGAGTCCCACTTGTTTGACTTTGAGTCAATACATATACAGCATTGTATGATTACACGTTACCATTGTATCATTGATTGAATTTAGGTACCATGTGTTGATGAGGGGTGTATCAACACTGGATGACCCTAAAGCGGCGTGTCTTAAATTGCTTCGCCTCCATGATGGTAAAGGTGTGGAATGGCAGCTGGGAAAGACAAGAGTAAGAAATTTTGTTCCATTATTGTCACAATGTATACTTTTTTTTACAAGCATTTACTGGAAACTGGTTTCACCGTTTCTCAATAATTTCAAAAAAGTATTTGCCACCATCAATGTACATTTACTTAACTTCTCAAATCTAGAAAGCAAACTGGTCTTGCCACTGGTCTAGATTCTATAAGTTTATGTTTCTTTAGAGTTTTATCTAAAACACTTACATATAATCTGAATTCTTAAATTCTGTCCTGAATCTGGTCTTGTTCTCCCGTATTATTCAAAAATCTGCTCACCTCCTTTATATTTTGCTTAAATTAACATCTCATCTCATAATCTTCCTCTTAATCCTCTATTAAGGCCACGGTGGGTTCCCCATGCCTATTCAGAGGACAATGTCTTGCACGTTTAAGCAGATACACCCAGGACAGGGTGCCAATCCATTGCTGGGAACACACTCACTCATATAGACACACACTATATAGGGACAGTTTAGAATCCATGTTTTTGGACTTGTGGACTTGGAAGAAAACCCATGCAGACATGGTGAGAACACTCTGGATTCGAACCTGGATCCCCAGCACTGACAAGAGGACATGCTTATTGTCATTTAGTATTTTTAGTATAAATTTTAGTCTTAAGATTAAAGAAACGTCTACAGTTACTATTAATGTATTACTATCTTCCCAATAGTGTTTTTAAATCTATCCTGTTCAATCAATATATTCTCTTACAGCTTTAAAACTCTTTGGCTCTATATGAGGCAGTTTGTCATTTTTGGTTATGTGCCAATAGGTGTTCCTGAAGGAGAGTCTGGAGCTGCGATTAGAAAAGAAGCGAGAGGAGGAAGTTCTACGAGCTGCAGCTATTATACAGGCTCACATACTGGGCTACCGAGCAAGGTTAGCACTCAAGCGCAAATATAACTCTCCTATTCCAAATCAGCACTTGGACAGCTGCTGGAATATTTCTATGGCGTCAAAACAGGTCCAAAAGTTTTGTGAACTCAAAAACAGAATTTGTAAGCAATTTTCTTTGTTGCTCATTTTTTCGGTTGCACTTCATATTTTTACGGTTGCGCTTCTCATTTTTGCGATTTTTCGATTTTTGTAATTAGGACCCGTTTTTACGGGTGGGTAGGATCTAGACAGTAATTGGCTGCTCGAGATAAGACCAGCCCACCCAGCCATGCTACACTATGACAAATTGTGGATTTACACATTTTAAAAAGTGGGACTGGAAAATAAAATAATGAAAATTTAAATAGCTGATAGACGTAAACAAACTCAACTCATTTTTCAAAAACAAAACACATTTTGTGCATATTCGGTGATGTCACCGGATGTGTAGCATGGCTGGGTGGGCTGGTCTTATGATCAATTTGACGCCATAGAGAAGTGCCATAACATTTCTTTTAATTTGAATTTGAACAACCACAAATGCCTGTGGCCTCTTAACGTGTAAATTAATTTTTTTCCGATTAAAAGCATTTGAAAAGTTTAGTTCCTGCAAAAGTTTCTGAAGCTCTGTTTTGATTCAGTTGTATAGAAGGTTTTCTATCTGCAAAACAAACAATAATACAATTAACATAAAGTACACATATACTATGTGCAGTCTATAAAGCTTTAGTTTCATTCTAGTTATAAAATTAATGTATATGTTTAAATAAATGTGTGTAAATATTTTTGGCATTACTGATCAAATTTCATGTTTGATTATAAGTTAATTTCCTATACAAATATTTATATAAATATGCACCATATAAATTAGTTTGGGGTCTGTACATTTTCATTTGGCTTACATTAATATAATTTTTCTTGACCTATCGTGACCTAGTTTTGTCCAAGATTTAGCTGTTGAATGAAAAGCCTCATGTGTAACTCCGGAATATTTTGGTACACAGAGAAATTCCTGATCACAAGAGTGACTGCAAATTTCCCTGTGGCTTCACAACAAGGAGTAGTTATTGCCTATTTTTTACTTTGCTTTTTAGATGATACAAAATATCTGCTTATTGTGTTTGCTTTCTGCCGAATTTGGACAAAATCCACATTGGCGTCATATTTCAAAAGGATAATAGGCCCCATAATACTCTATTTTATTATCTAATAATTAAGTTCTTAAGCCTTTAACACTACAGGTAGGATGAATTGATTAATTTCAAATGAAAAATGACAATTATTTTCCTGTCCACATGTGGTTTAGGGTTCTGTAAGTGCTTGAATGAAGAACATTGCATAATGAAATAAAATAATGGAGTCACCTTGACTTTCAAATAACGAACTAACTATTCCCATCTTACGGTTTCAGTTGCTTCTGTCGTTTGCTGGCTGCTTACACTTACTTATATATACTGTGCAGAATTATTAGCAAAATGATTATTTTGATCACGTCATCCCTTTTATACGTTGTCCTACTCTAAGCTGTATAGGCTTGAAACCCAACTATCTATTAAGTAAATCAGGTGATGTGCATCTCTGTAATGAGAAGTGGTGTGGTTATAATGACATCAACACCCTATATAAGGTGTGCTTAATTATTAGACAACTTCCTCTTCTTTGGCAAAATGGGTAAGAAGAGAGATTTGACGGACTCTGAAAAGTAAAAAATTGTGAGATGTCTTGCAGTGGGATGCAGCAGTCTTGAAATTTCAGTCTTAAAAAAGTGTGATCACCGAACATGGCACATAGCCAGCAGGGTAGCAAGAAGCATGTTGGGGGAAAAAAAGGCGCAAAAAAATTAAGGAAAATCAAGTGTGAAGATGACATTTGCCACCAGTTTTGCCATATTTCATCGATGCAACGCTACTGGAGTATCAAAACGCAAAAGGTGCGTGATACTCAAGACAAGGAGGGCTGAAAACCTACCATCTTTCAACAAGAAACATTAGATAAAATGTCAATCTGAGCCAAGAAATATTTTAATACTAATTTTCTAAAGTTTTATGTACTGATAAAATGAGAGTGACTCTTGATGGGCCAGATGGCTGGATCGGAGCTCCACTCCGACTCAGACGCCAGCAAGGTGGAGGTAGGGTACTGTTCTTGGCTGGTATCAAAGATGAACTTGTGGGACCAGCATGGTTGGCCAGTAAAGGTATAAAAGAAGAAAAAATAATAACCTTGTTCACCTGATCTGAACCCCATTAAGAACCTGTTCTCATAAAATGTGACATTTACAGGGAGGGAAAACAGTACACCTCTCTGAACGGTGACTGGCTGTTGTACGCAATGTTGATTGTAAACAGAACAAGCACCTGACAGAAGACTTTTGAGTGTCATCATAAAGAAAGGTGGCTATATTGGTAACTTGTTTGTTTTTGGTTTTGATTTTGATTGTCAGTAATGTTCATTTCTAAATTTTGTGTTATATTGGTTTACCTGGTGGAAATAAAGAAGTGAGATGGGTATATATTTGTTTTTTATTAAGTTGCTTAATAATTCTGCACAGTAATAGTTACCTGGACAAACAGATATCCTCCTAAAATAGCCACAAAAAACACTCCAACTTCCAGTAATATTAAGTTTTGATATTTATGAGTCTTTTGGGTTGATCGAGAACAACATAGTTTTTGTGCAATAAGAAACCGAATCCTCTCAAATACAACTTGCCTAATAATTATGCACACCCTGTATGTGTGTGTGTGTGTATATGTATGTATATATATATACAGTCATGGCCAAAAGTTTTGAGAATAATACAAATATTAATTTTTACAAAGTCTACTGCTTCAGTTTTTATAATGGCAATTGGCATATACTCCAGGATGTTATAAAGAGTGATCAGCTTAACAACATTTAATTGCAAAGTCAATATTTGCCTAGAAAATAAACTTTATCCCCCAAAACACATTTCGAATTCATTGCAGCCCTGCCTTAAAAGGACCAGCTAACATTGTTTCAGTGGTTGCTTCATTAACACAGGTGTGGGTGTTGATGAGGACAGGGCTGGAGATCAATCTGTCATGATTAGGTAAGAATGACACCACTGGACACTTTAAAAGGAGGCTGGTGCTTGGCATCATTGTTTCTCTTCTGTTAACCATGGTCATCTCTAAAGAAACACATGCAGTCATCATTGCACTGCACAAAAATGGCCTAACGGGGAAGAGTATCGCAGCTAGAAAGATTGCACCTCAGTCAACAATCTATCACATCATCAAGAACTTCAAGGAGAGAGGTTCCATTGTTGTCCATTGTTTTATTATAGATGTTCCTTACAGTAACATTTGTAGATGTCTATATTTTGTGTGTATTCTGTGTATATTTACAGTTTATTTATAATATTTTGCTGTAGAATTTTTTACCTTTAAGCATTTAAATGCACATTTTTTTGTAAAATTGTAGAATTACAAAGCCCATCTAAGTGAACAGTGGAAAAACAGACAGTTAGGGTAGAATTATGGAGGTGTACCTAATAAAATGGCCGGTGAATGTAAGTAGATGCCGGCAGAAAATCTATTACAACAGTCATTGTTTGGAGTCATGCATGTGATTTTCACCCAGTGATCACATCACTCCGGAATCCAAACCTTGGTTCATGTTGGTTCTCACATCATTTCCCTCCATCTGCTCTGTGTTTATCACCTTGAGCCTTTAATGTTTCATTCAGTGTGAAAAGAGCAAGTTAGGTTTTGTCCTTGTAGCTAATCTTGTTCATTCTGGTTTTTGACCTTTTTCTTCTTGTATTGGTTTTAGCTTGTTAATTCCAACCTACTCTATGCTTTGTGTTTTATTCCCAACATTTTGTATGCTTTGACCTAAAAAAAGTTCTGCATCTCACCAGAACCTGCATTCAATTAACTTTGGGTACAGTGAGAAGGCTGTTACACTTTGTTTTAAATCTACCTCAACTTGTTTAAAGGTATACCCCGTTTCGTTCACAGCGCTCTGGTGAAAAATCTTGGTGCTTCAACCTCACCGTAGTGCTAAGTCTCTCTCCATCTCGTTCACCACTCGTTCAATTGTGGAGTTTCTAATTTGCATTTTGCACCGTTAGATCTCAAGAAGGTTAAGTAGAGCTTCACAATCGGTGTAAGAGACAAAAACTTTTGAGCAGCCAGTTTTTTTTAAAACTGCATTTACACTCAAACATGATTTTTTTTCAGCTGAAAGTTCAAGACCATAGACTTAAAAGCTAAAATCTGCGCAAAATCTAAAATCTGTTTCCAATTGTTCTGTCTTAAGATGTTAAGTACTGTTAAGATCTTCTGATACCAAAAACAAAAAAGCTTACTGACTTTGAAGGTGGTAGGATTGTTGAGCTGCATAAGCAAGGCCTCTTTCACAACGTGCCATCGCTGCTGAGGTTGGACGCAGTAAGAGTCATTTTGCATTTTTAAATGATCCTGAGGGTTATGAAACAAAAAAGTCAAGTGGTAGACCCAAAAACATTTCACCAGCGCTGAACCGCAGGATACGATTGGGACAATCCTTTTTGCAAATTAAGCCATGACTGGTGCTTTCTGCAGCCCAATAACCATCAGACACCTGCAGGGGAAGAGCTTCATAAACATGGAATATCTTCAAAGGCCACGTCGTCTTCAACGCCACAAAGTTGCCCGTTTTGACTTTGGGTGCACCAAACATGCGACATTGAAAGGTGAAAGAATGTTCTATTCTCTGATGAGAGAAAAAAAAAAAAACCTTGATGCTCCTGATGGCTTCCAACATTACTGGCATGCTAACGAGATGCCCCCTGAGATGTTTCTACACGGCACAGTGGGGGGCCCAGTGGGGGGTGCCTTCACTGAAACGATGGAGCTTCAGGTTGTGCTAGGGCATTAAACAGCATCTGACTTTGTGGAGATGTTATAACGGACATCCCTAATGACTGAGGGCCCTTGCTATTTGGTAATGACTGGGTTTTTCAACAGGACAATGCTGCAGTCCCCAATACCTGCCAGACAAAAGACTTCTTCTAAATCCGATTGAGAACATTTGAGGATGGATGGCAAAGGGAGTTCACAAAAATAGACATCAGTTCCAGACAGTGGATGCCCTTCCTGATGCAATCTTCAACATTTAGAGCAACGTTCCAACCTCCTGAAAACACTTGCATCAAGTATGCCTAAACGATCGTTTGAAGTGATCAACAAGTATGGTGAAGCTACTCATTACTGAGTCCTTTTTTTGACATTTTAATTTCTGTTTTAAAGGTTTTTTTTTGAGCTATGGTCCTAATCTTTTGACCAGCTAAATAGCAACCCATTTTAGTTAAATTATTGTTGTCAATAAATTCCCTGCTCAAAAGTTTGTTGTATTCTGCGCCAATGTAATTTTTTTAGCATTGTGAAGCTTTACTTAAAATCTTCTTAAAATTCTTGCAAATCTTACAAAGGATATATATATCGAGTATTGGATCGTATTTTAGTTGAGTCGAATCGTATCGTGGGGAATTCTTAGGTATCAAAAATAACTGAATCGTTGGCTCGAAGAACTGATATCGAATTGAATCGTCTTGAAGGCTAAGATTCACACCTCTAGGAATATCTATTCCACCTGCCTCTCCCGTTTAATAAACAGACCATGATTGGAATCCTATCAGGACAAACATGAAATGTGTTCTGCTCCTCTAGCTGAGCATTAAACAGCACTGCAGTTAAACAGGACATATAAGAAGCAGAACAGACAGCTACATAACTGGTCCAGAAAATAAGGTTTCTTACATTATTTTGCTCTTGGAAGCAATTAACCCAACATGTGAACTAAACCCTTGAAATTAATTGGGTCTTCATACCGTTTTTCAAGTTCTGGCATTCAAACGTACATTTCTGACACACACTAATAGCCTGCCAGTGGTGTTTAATAAAAATATGGACTCTCACCGTAACCCCAGAGCTGTAAACATTGTTGTTCATGAGTAAGACACATGCCATTATAGCAGTAGGCACGATCATACTGGCATGAGGAGCCGTCCAGGAGGTAAACATTGGCTGGGCAGTAGGGCGATCCGCCTGTGCAGTATTCTGGGAGATCACACGTGCCGGCTGCTCCACGACACAACGTGCCCGCTTGCTTCAGCTGAAAGAGCAACCAAAACAGGGTCAAATGGGCATTTGCATAATCATATTTGTCGGTATGACATATCTGACTGCACACTTCTTGTGACAAACCGACAAACGTCTTTTTAGGAACTGGCAAATCAAGACGGGCATTTAAAGCGAGAAGAGAAACAATGGCAGACAATGAAAGACATACAAAAAGCAATGATTCAGCACAGAAAAAGCCAGAGGCATCAAGAAAGAGACAGGAATAATCTACTGAACGTCAAAGACCTTGCAGCCTTCACAGCAAACGCCGTGGGCACACTGTGCGTCTTGCTTCAGAGTGCAGTTACTGGCATGGCAGCAGTCATTCGTACACTCCTGTAAAAGAAGAAACACATACACACATAAGCCTACCTTAGCTTTTGTTACTGTACACCATTGTATGACCCTGCACCCACACAGTCAGTCACTCAGCACACGACAGGTTATTCACGGCAAACTCCGCACATTTAAAGCACTGTACATGTTCTTCGGCTGGTAAAGCAAATATACATGATTGTCGCAACTCAAAGTTAAAAAAAAGACCTTCCCAAGTCAAATCATGCTTCATGTCACTCGTGAAAGGCTGCAGTGCACGTTATCTGCAAGCATCCGACAGCCTGTCATTAGTACTGTACGGTTCATTCAAGGATGTGTTCACGAGACGCAGACACATAAAATCACCACATGTGCCACTGCTGGCTTTCTCTTCCTAAACAAATGAGCAGGTGGCACAGAGCGCGACTGAACTGGGCGACGAATAATTAACACCCCCACAACAATGCATAGCAGGACCAATGCCAGCAAATCTGAACTGGAGGGTAGAATAACCCTCTGAGAGGAGGTGGAACAATATGCACATTCATTTCCTCCCGAGAGTGCAGGCATACGGTATAAACCCTATATATGGCATAAATAAAGGACAGAACATACACATAATAGAGTTTGCGGAGTGCAATAAATTTTAGCCCTAATAAAAATCCAGGTTCTAATGCATAATCAGGAGACTCTACCAAAGTCAGCCCACGCCAGATGGTAACCCAGCCACCCATGTTACGCTCCCTAATGACCTGCCAATTTTTTGCCATTTAAGAAGGTTGCATATTTTCCCTTTTCATCACAATACTGTCACGATTTTAGATGCCGGGTTTGTTGTCCCGTTATTGAAACGAATTGGGAATCAGACAGAAATCCTCAATTAATACCGCATTTTAATCAGACATAAAAATTGCCTTGTCATGATTTACTAAATCCTGTATATGAATAGAATCCGACTGCTCGAAGGGTGTTTTGTACAAGTATTAGTGATGAGACGATTACAGATTTTGATCATATGATTATTGTATAAAATATATTCACAATTATACGATTATTATGCAATAATTTACTTTCACAGGAGTCACAGGAACAATGTATGGCGTCTTGTGTGCGTTATTTGTTTAAATGTAGACACCGAAAAACATTTTGACATCGAAAAATTGCGGAGCATTTTTCTTGTGATTGTCGTCATGACGACGTTGAGGCGCTTTCAGTAATAATAAATTTGAATGTTTGCGATTTATTTCAAAATGATTGTCTCATCCCTAATAAGTCTACATTTTCAATTCTCATTCTTTTATAAATTCCCACCAATTAGCTGTGTTTTATTTTTTAGATTCACAAGGTCAACACCATTTTTTCACTGAGATCTCTGAATACGATGCTTGGAATTAACGTCTAACAGGATGTTCCAATAAATCACTGCAGAAATTCTGACTGGTTAGAAATGCAGCAGTTTTAACGCCGTTTCATCAAATCTGCAGTGGGTCTTATTCAGGTTTCGGATTTAATATAAAATTATATTTTAACAACAAAGTTCTACACAATTAGGCACCACAGTATCCAAGTAAACTCACTGGGATATATAATCAAAAATGTGAGCTCCGCTGGCGAAGTGCAAGCCTTCTTTTACATTATAGTTGGTCATTTAGGAGATGCTTTTATTCAAAGCGACTTACAAGTATCCCAACTTGATAGTTGGGGTCAAAATGAGGGTTAAGAGTCTTGCTCAAGGACCCACATTGGTAACTTTGGAGGACCTGGGATTTGAACCCAAAACCCAGAGATTGCTAGCCCAATACTCTGACCACTAAGCTACCCCACACCCACGATTTTTATTCCCTAGAATTAATTAAAAAAAAACCACCTGGGGGGTGTCTTCCTGTTAATGTGATCCTGAAACACTATCGAGCTCATCTCATTAACTTGTAAGCTTAATCCTATACTAGCGTTCCCATGCACATCCAGGAGAGAACGTTTTGAGTACTGGGCAGATATTCCCAGGATAGGATGTCAATCCATCACAGGTCACACACACTATTTTTGAGCAATTTACAGTGTCCTCCATAATTATTGGCACCCCTGATTAAGCCCTGTTCTATGGCTTCTAATAAATTCTTTAAAAATAAATCTAATCTTTGATTCAAGTGCCTTTGTTTGGTGGAAAATAAAATCACAAATTAGGAAATAAATCTTTCAAGTAAAATTATCTGTGCCAAAATTAATGGCATCCCTGGTGTTAGTACTTTGTATAACCTCCTTTTGCCAACATGACAGCACTTAATCTTCTCCTAGAACTCTTCACAAGATGGGAGAATACAGAAACACGGATCTTCAACCATTCCACTTTGCAAAACCTCTCTAAGTCATTCAGAGTCCTGGGACTTTTCCTATGCGCTCTCCTCTTCAGTTCACCCCACAGGTTAAAAGGAGCTTAATTCTGTGTCTTGTGAACCATTTTTGAGAAGATTGGGCCACATGTTTAGAGTCATCATCTTGCTGATAGACCCAATGATGACCGATCTTCAGCTTCCGGGCAGAGGCCACCAGATTCTGATTCAAAATGTACTGATATTCAAAGAGTTCATGATTCCATGTATCCTTACAAAGTTCCCAGGTCCTTTGGAGGAGAAACAGGTCCATTGTATTACAGATCCTCCCCCATACTTAACTGTGGGCAAGAGGTGTTTTTCTGCGTACTCATCCTTAGTGTTGTCAGACCCACTTAGAGTGTTTGTTGTCTAAAAGTCATCTGACCACAGCACATGGTTCCAGTTAAAATTCCAGTAGCGCTTGGCAAACTCCACCCGTTTACGCTTATGAGTATAACTCAAAAGTCTCTCAGTGCATGCCTCCCATTTACATTTAGTTATTTAGCAGACGCTTTTATCCAAAGCGACTTACAGGAAACCCAACTTGGTTGGGGTCAGAACACAGGGTTGAAACAGGACCCTGGAGCAATGAGGGTTAAGGGTCTTGCTCAAGGA
>JAOUQT010009980.1:0-12232 GCA_025769995.1 Xyliphius kryptos | reverse complement strand
CAGATAGGGATTCGAACCGGGAACCCCCAGCGCTGAGAGGCGGTCGTGCTACCCACTACGCCACCGTGCGGCCCAGAAGATGGTATCTAATTAAATGATTTAAAAAAAATTAACGGGTAGTTCCGCTCCTTAAATCTGACTGGCTGAGCAGTTTGTCCAGCCGTGCCATTATTCACAATTACGTACACCTCTGAGCACTTTACATTTGTATTCATGGGTGATATACAATACATTATTTTCCTGGTATTTTTATAAACCACATTCTGTGACTTGACTAGATGGCAGTATTTGATTGTTAGAAAAACAACTCACAGTCAGCGTTCAAAACTGTACTTTTACATGGCGGAAGACCAGATTAGTAACAACTTTGCTTTGAATAAAGCATTTATGATTTATGATTTTTTTATTATTAAAGTGTGTTTGTAACTGTATTATAAAAACAAAAATGCACTCAAGGTTGTGTGTTGTGAATAAATCACAGAAAATAGGTGTAACTGTACTTGTGCTGTACCTTTTCCCGTGATTTATTTACAATAATGCCACGCCCTCTTGCACCTTATTGCTTTATTAAATAACAGTTAATAAGACACATCAGCTCCTAACTTAAGCAACATAGCAAATACATGTCTTTGCTATTCAAACTTATATTTCGTATTTATATGCAAAAGTGACCATAATCAGTGCAATTACTGTCACAGCTGAAACTGTGGCAGAACTATAGGCAGAACAGTGTCTTATCAAAGAGAGACAATAGGCTTGAAGGAAGCAGTGCAGAGAAGGTGGGGGTTATTTTAGCCAGTATGCCTCTCTATCTCCTTTGCCTGGCATCTCCCTGCACAAGGGCATGTGGAATCTCTTCATAAAGCACAGAGACAGACGAGCAGCAGACAGACAAGAGAGTACAACAATGCTATTTCGGATGGCTTGCTGATTCCCCCATGGGAACATAGTACAGTCAGCTTCAGTTCTGTGCCACAGGGTGGATTTAAATTTTTGGTGCAACTTTAGAATGTTTACAGCCAATGTGGAATTATTTTTGCATGTTCCCCATAAACCGGTCCGTTGACATGACCCTTTTTCCAGGTAACATTACTGTCTCATTTTCACTTAAACAAAACAAAAACATTTTTGTGGCAATTGTATGAGAACATCAATGAAGCTGATTCCTACTCGTCATTGCACTGTAAGTCACATGACCTTAACGGAACAGATCAACCAGCTTAAATAAGTAAACGCAAAAGGCTAACAAACTCAAGAAGATGCCACCTCGTCTCAAATCATGGAGTCATCCTGTACCTCGTCTGTGCGGATGATTTCGACTCCTCCTTGTCCCAGAGCCTGATTCTTAGCGTTCAGCTCCCTCGTAGCAGCAGCCAGTTCTTCGCGAGCCTCCTGTAACTCCTCAGCCTTTGCTTCTTTCTTATGAGCTATGATGGAGGCCTAACAAAAATAAACATGGACTGCTTTTACATTTACACCACCTACCAAAGACTTCACACTGTATGATGTGCAAAATTAAGAAATAACAAAATAAGTAAATAAAAAGGAGACTGGTGACAGTCCCAATTCCCCCCTCCCACCCACCCACCCCCACACATACACACATACTGGTACATTGGCACAAACAGTTCTTAAACATGTTAAGGGAACTACCCACAGTGTATACTTACAGTGTAACTACATACCACTGGTTTTTCTGGTTGAAATAAAAGGGTGACGTGGCGACTTGGCAGGCAAAAGATCGAAGAAATCAAGTCTCAGGTTTGGGTTTCTCACCTGCTGTCTATAAAGCGTGAAATTGTCATCCATGGGGTCGGTTCGGATCATCTTCTTCTCCATCACCTGGTTCATCTGGCTGGTTTCTTTGATCTAGTTGGAAACAATCAAAGCATTTTTATTGGCTTACAGACTTCTAAAACAGACTGTAACCCTTTTTTAATCTCATCTCATAATTTTGACTGCTTAATGATCTGCTATGGTCGTTGGGGATGGGGTGGGGTGGGGCGGTCACCATGCCCATCCAGAGAGGAACATTTACGACGCTGGCAAATACATCAGGACACACGCTGGGCACACACTCAATCACACAGAAACACTAAACTATACAGGGGAAATTTAGAGCAGCCAATTCACCTTAAATCCATGTTTTTGACTGTGGGAGAAAGCTGGAGAACCCGGTGAGACCCACACGATACAGGGAGAACATCAAAACTCTACCCAGATTGGGTATGAAAGACAGACGTGCTAACCAGTATGCCACTGTGCCACCCTGTAAATCTTTTTTTGTACAGTATTGTGTGGTTTCTGTAAAAAAAACGTTGATGTGATAAATTTAAAAAAACAATCAGACACTCTGTAGGTTAGAGTGGGTCACTACTGACCTTCTCCTCCAACTCCTCGAGCTCAGGGTGCCCCATGGCTGGCTCCGATGCCACCTTCTGAAGGTAGTGTGTTTTGCGGCGGATTCTCTCCAGCTCTTTGGGCAGCTTGTCTGATGTGATATAGGAATTAAATTTGAGCTCCTCCTCCAGTCTCCTCACTAAACCTGAAAGAGATTAAAGCAGTGTGATCGTGTTTTCTTAGAAAAGCAAAGTCAGGATTTTTAGAACCTAAGAAACTATCAACAGTGCTATAAAGCAAACACTTCAAGCTCAATTACTGCACAATGACAATAAAGTTAAATCTCATTTAGACTAATCTAAAACTAAATGAGGAGTTTGTCACCTACATTTGTCAATTCTAAGTAAGATAAGAGGAAATTTGTGAACATTTAAATTTATCTGGACGACAGATCAAAGAAATGTTTTTTGATTGCAGCAAATACATTTGATAAGTTTAGAGAAGTGTTATGACCTTTTGTCTGACCTTCACACTTTTTTCATTGTTAACTCACTCTCAGGTTTGGCATCTGCTGCTGCCTGTCGCAGGTCTTTCAGTTGGATCTGGCATCTCTGCAGCCTCTGCTCCACCTGGAATAACTGAAGTGTACAACAACACTCACTGGATCATACTTCTAAGGAGTAAAGCACTAATCTGGAATCATTTTCAGCACACAGCATGCTGAGAAATAGGTTTTATAATTCTTCAAAACATAGAGAACTTATAAAAAATTACATAAAGCAGGGCTGGGCAATCAATTTTATCAGGGGGCACATGGGAGAACCTGTACCTGGTTCTTCTGCTCTTGTTTCTGATGAGCCATGGACTCATGTCTCTCCTTCTCCACCCGTAGCTGTCTTGCCAGCTCCAGCATGCGTTGATGTGTTGACACAGACTCCACCTTGTGGACCAAACAAGATATTACAAATCGTGCTTACGTCATTAACCATGATGCTGGAGGGGCTACTGGCTTGCATAATTCATTTCTGTTTTTTATTTATTTATCTATTTATTTTACCTATATTATGTATTTATTATTTATGTCAGGTTCCTTAAATATTTTCTTAAATCTGTAAAATTGTTATTATTTGTGAAGCATAATATACTGTACATGGTGTCTGTACCCTTTTTTTTAGACGTTCAACCCGTTTGATCAACTGATTTTTCTCTTCTTCCATCGCCGCAATATCCTACAATGACAAACGAACATCTTCTACTATGTAAACCAAAGCACGTAGTTATTAAAAATTCACAATCCAAATTATTCAATACGAGAAGAATTGAAGTTTTACCCGTCGAATCTCAGCTGTAGAGAATCTTGAATTTCTTAGTTGTTCGCAGTCTTTATGGTAATTCTTGAAGCCCTCAACCAGCTCCTCATACTGCGAGACGAAATCAAAGTTAATTTGGAATTTTAAAGACATCTTACAATATTTGCTCGATCGGGTGGTGTGGTTTAAATGAAGAGAAGATACACAAGGGGTTATTTGAACGATTAATGATTTAGTGACCGAAAGCCCAAAAATATTCATTTGTCATAATACAACAGACAAACATTAATTTCCATAGATTGTCCTTACATAGACTATTAAAACAGGAACTATGCAGTATTCATTATTTTAGTTCTTAACTGTAACTTTTTTACTTAAAATAAAAAGAGTGCAGTTCCTTTAATTTGGAAGGTAATCAAAACAGACAGAGTGGAGATTTTGGACCATTCCTCTTCACAAAACTGGATATCTGGTGTAAATTGGAACAGCATCTCAATCGAGTTGAGGTCAGTACTCTGACTGGGCCACTTCAGAAGGCATATTTTCTTAGGCGTATTTGAAGGCATTCGGCTTTTGATTTAATTCTATGTTTTGGGTTGTTGTCCTGTCGAATCATCCATCCTCTGTTGAGCTTCAGTTGGCTTACAGGTGGTCTTAAGTTTTCCTGGAAAATGTTTTGGTACACTGGAATTGAAATTAATTTTTCCGTTAATGACGGCAATCCGTCCAGGCCCTGAGGCAGCCCCGAACGATGATGCCCCTCCACCATATTTCAAAGTTGAAATTAGGTTTTGACGATGTGTGCTGTGCAATGGGTTTTTTTTGGACAGCAGTGGCTTCCTCCATGGTGTCCTCCCATGAACTCAGTTCTTGTTTAATGTTTTACTTATTGTGGATTTGTCAACAAATGTTTGCATGTAGCAAAGATTTCTGTAAGTCTTTAGCTGACACTCTAGGATTCTTCCTCATCTCATTGATCATTCTGCGCTGTGCTCTTGCAGTCTTCTTTACAGAAGGACCACGCCTAGGGAGAGTAGCAACAGTGCTGAACTTTTTCCATTTGTAGAGCGTCTGTCTTACCGTGGACACATGAACATCAAGGCTTTAAGCAATACTTTTGTAACCCTTTCCAGCTTCATGCAAGTCAATTTTTGAACGTAGGTATTCTGAGAGCTCTTTTGAGTGAGGCGTGAGTCACATCAAGCATTGCTTCTTAAGAACAACAAACTCAAAACTGGTGTTTTTATAGGGCAGGGCAGCTTTAACCAACATAGGGGTTTACATTTTTCACCTTGCACTGTTTTACTAAATACAACTGTGAAATGTGTTTATTAAAACTATGCAAACATATAATTTTTGTGTTGTATTAGTTTAAGCAGACTGTATTTGCCTATTGTTGTGACTAAGATGAAGATCAGAACACATTTAATGAAAAATTTATGCAGAAATCCAAGTAATCCTAAAGTGTTCACATACTTCTTCTTGCAACTGTATACCCCTCTACAATACAAGTTAAAATGCCCTTAAATTAATTGCCTTGAGAAACCACTCCAGCTTCATCCCAGATTCCAGCAGATCAACTCATGCTGGCTGTATTACAGTATGTCTGGTGGCCCAAGAAAACAGTTATAGTAAACAACAGAGTCTGTGTTGTGAATGCAATGGAATATTAACAGCCAGCAGTCCTGACCTGGCAGAAGGTCTCTGAGATGACCTCATCAGCCAGGAACTCACTGGGCACCTCTAGCTTGACCAGAAATCGAGCCAAATATGCCCTTTTTTTTAGCTCGGGAACTTTTTGCAAGAGCCAGTGCAGGATGGGATAAACGATAGGCTTGCTTCCGGTCACCAGGCCCTGCCGAAAGCCACTCCTACAAAACACGAGTAAACAACAAATTGGATATTTACTCTGTTCCAGAATCATCACTGATATAATTTGTTAAGTGAAACTTTAATATGAATTTTAGAATGGTATTTCTATTAAAGAAAAAAATAAATAATAAAACTGGGGGGGGGGGGGCTGATATTTTTTGGCTGAAGCAAATTTAATTAAAGGGGCGTGGCTAATGGATTTTGTGTTATGATTTATTTTGTTTTTTTATATTTTGGATTTAATATGTGGAGGGCAGAGAACCAACAGGAGACCAACAAAAAAAGAACACACATGGACTAGTCTCTAATTGTAAAAGTCCATCTGTATGGTAAGTGGAGGAAATAGATAATGGAATGGAGCAAAAAGGGGTCGTGTCCATATGTATATATGGGTATCTGGATTCTCAGCATGAATTTTTAGTTTAATGAGATTCAGGTTTTCATTCACCACTGCTAAATGGCAACATGATCTTTACAACTCTGTCTGTAAAGCTGAGTTACTCATTTTCAAAAACCTTCAAAAAACACATCTCTTCCACCGGTACTTGCTAAAGAAAAAAAGGGAAAAAAAAGAGGCAGCCAGATCGAGTAATGCTCAGGTTTGAGGATACTACAGTGTAGCTTGTGGTGTTCTCTGATTTGTTAATCGCTTTGGATAAAAGCATCTGCTAAATGACAGAGGTAGCTCAGTTGTTAGGGTGTTGGACTATCAATCACAAGGTTGGGGGTTTAAATCCCAGGTCCACTGAAGTTACCAATGTGGGTCCTTGAGCAAGCTCCTTAACCCTCATTGCTCCAGGGTTCTGTTTCAACCCTGTGTTCTGACCCCAACCAAGTTGGGATACTTATAAGTCCCTTTGGATAAAAGCGTCTGCTAAATAACTAAATGTGAATGTAAATGTTGTAAATGACTGAGATGGCCATTCCAGAAGTGTTTAGGGTCATTTTCTTGTTAAAGTATCCAACTTTGTCATTAATTCTTGAACATTGTACTCAAGAATCTGCTGATCTTGACTGTAATCCATGCGATCCTCAACTTTTAACAAAATTCCCAGCACCTTCACTGTCCCCACACCCCCTCAGCATGATGGAAACACCATCAAATTTTACTTTGGGTGAAATTTGTGGGTGGTGTTCTTGAAATGCTGTGTTTTTTTTCCCTCACCCTACATACCGCCCCTTGTTATATCCAAATAACTCAATGTTAGTTTCGTCAGTCCACAGCACCTTATTCCAAAATGAAACCTGGCTGGTCCAAATGTGTTTTAGCGTCCCTCGAGCAACTCAGTTTGGAGCGTGTGTGCAGATTAGGCTTCCCCTGCATTACTCTCCCATACTTACTCTCCTAGTGCACTGAATGATGCCCAGTGACGCCATCTGCAGCAAGATGATGATGCAGATCTTTGGAGCAGGTCTGTAGGTTGACCATGCCTATTCCCGGCTGAAATCTCTGAGCTTTTTGTATCCTTCCCCTCAACCATGATATTGAACAATCTTTGTTTTAAGGTCGTTTAAGAGTTGTTTTGAAGTTCCCAAGTTGCCACACTTCGGAGAAGATGGAAAGAGGAGAAAAACTTGGTCACCGCAACCCTTTCACAAAATTGGATTTGCCTGTCTATGTAGGTCAAGGGTAAATGAGCTTAAAAAAAAACAAATTTTGTGTTCTAATAGTGCAAAAGCTATTCAAATCAATAAAATGATGAACTAGAGGGTGTCTAAATTTATACACCTGCCTTAATTAGTTAGAATAATTATTGTTAATTTTCTATAAATCCTATAAAATTTATTTAACTTTTCAAATTTCACTGTGTTCTGCTATATGATATATTTAACTGAAATTGCTGAGCAACCAATAATTTATAAAGGAAAATCTTGACCATTATCAGGTGTGCCCAAACTTTTGCATACCACCATCTCACTTTGTGCTATTCGGACACACTAGTCTTCGAGCCTACAGTCATTTGGGTCAAAAGCTGAGTCAAAGCTGAACTCACAGTCGGTGATCTCATACAGTTAAAAATGAAACAATCTTCTGTTTGAGTGATTTGCACTGTAGCATGATTGTTGGTGCCAGACGGGCTGGTCCTGTGGACACACCAGGTCGAGTTAAAAGCTTAAAGTTTGAATATTTTAAGCTAAATGCAAATGGTTGCTTCTTCAAAGGCTTGGCCTCCAAAGCCAGTCGCGTTTCCATGGCCGGTTTCAGGACGACGTGCATACCTGCGTCACGCCGTCTCCTTTGACTGGATGCATTTGCATTTTACAAAATGAGCCATTTTCCTGTGCGGACGCAAACGCCACTGGTGAAGTGTAAATGTCTCTGAGAACTCCTGGTGGAAGCTGTTCTCATGTCAGTGGTGCTGCTGCTGCATAACTACTATTTATCTCCTCTCGGCGCTTAAGCTGCCAGTGTTTACATCATAACAGCATCGCGGCTGAAGGGAAATAATTAACTGCTGCGCTGATTGAGATCAAACCAGTTTGCTTCTCAATGGAGTTAATGAACATTAGTTTCATGCTGGCTTGGGCACATGATGTTTTCGTTATTATGAGCTTAGAAGTCATAATCATGTCATATTTCATAGATTTAAAAAAAAGGCTGCAGCCCAATGATAATTTACAATGAAAAAGACTTCAACCTCAGGTTGTAGTTATACTGGTATGTTTCCCACTTTACGTAAATTTCTCCTTAACCCCATTCTGACTGATGGCACTGTATGGTTATAAGTCCTCCTCCGTTTGACCCACGTGAACGTCACTCCAGTCCACTGTCCTGCTGTTTTTGTTGGTCCTCTCTGCGAGGACGTTTTAACGTTTTCAATCTTCCGTCTGTTCTCACTGTGATCTCTGTTTCTTTTGTTTCAGGCCTCGCCAGAAGATGAATGTCCTCAAAGATAACCAAGACTTGGCCTGTTTCTACACAACCAAACACTCCTGGAGGGGCAAGTATGTACTCCCGCGTCCCTCCCCCCCCCCTTCCCAAACTCCTTATCAGTCATGACACTAGTTGCAACTTGAGACGCTGCCTCTTCTGCCCAAAGATAAATGCATAGTGTTATTTATGACCTATATTTTGGTGTGGTTAAGGGGTTTTATACATTTTTATTGTACTGCTTACTTATGTTTCTATTTCGTTTTTTTTTTAGCGCAGTGGGATTATTTTTCAGCTGGTCCAGGGTTTTGAAGTAAAGACTGAACAAAGTTTTTAATTTTTTTTTTATTTTTCCGCTTGTAATTTGCTCTACTTTTCACATCTCTCGGTCTGAGTCACAGTGACAGACTGAGAGCTCGAGACAGTATAGTGAGTGCGACTTACATAAATCTTGATGCTTGTGGTCAGAATACAGTGGCCGCTCTTATATAGCACCCCTCCAGTAAAGAAGGCATTCAAAGAGGGTGGAAATTGCAAGTAAAAAAAATCTGAACTTGCAATACATTGGGAAAGATAAGAGAAAAAAAACCTGCCCCCAGACTATGCTCCAAGAAGAATAGTTTGGGAACACGGAAAAACACCCTTTTGCACACAAGCACAGATAATAACAGCATTTGACCTGAATTGAGACTTCAGCAGCTGTACCAGGCTGCATGCACTCTCACGCATGCACACACAGACCTGTGGAGTCAGAAAGCGGGGAAGGCATTATGATCAGGGAGGAAGGGGAGGGGGACAGTCTGTGTTCTCAGTTCTGACCTAGCGATACCACACTAGTTGTCCTGGAACACAAAACAATCCGACAATGTCCTTAGGAAAACTGTAGCCAGGAATCCATAGCTACGGTTCTTCTGGGGGTAGGTTTCGATATGCTGATACCAGGGGAGCTGAAAAGCAGATATGACTCAGATTCATTTAGGCGAGAGACCGCAGTAATTTAGTTCAAATCTCTCTGAT
Source organism: Xyliphius kryptos (assembly GCA_025769995.1). Taxonomy (NCBI): domain Eukaryota; kingdom Metazoa; phylum Chordata; class Actinopteri; order Siluriformes; family Aspredinidae; genus Xyliphius; species Xyliphius kryptos. Next base: position 2,821 of record JAOUQT010009980.1, on the reverse strand, counting down.
TTCTAGACTCTTAAATTTTTCTTAAATCAGAAAAAAACAAAGCCGTAAAATGGTTTACATGTTACGATTTATAGTCACAGTCTGAGTGCCAGCGGCTCTGCCCATGCCATTAATCATGTTTGGCAGCCTATGGGGACGTTGAACCACCGACCCAACTCTTATAATTTCCCATAATACCAGACCAACACGTTATTCAATCAGGAGAATACCGGTAATCATAAATCCACATCAATACACTCTACTGAAAAAGGCGCCAGGCACACGACACGCCACATGTGGATTGCCCCGAACGCCGGCTTCTCGTTGTGGGCCCACCAATTCCATATTTTCTTATTCCAAAGAGTGTTGAGAGAGTCTCTAAAGCTTAGACAAGACACAGAGGTTAAGCAGGGTAGGGAGGGATGGAGAGAGAAAGTGTGACCGCCTTCCACGAAAGCACAGAGAAAAGGGGCCCTGCTCAAGGGCCCATATTGGCAACTTTGATGGACATGAGGATTAAACCCCCCCTACCTTCAGTTTAATAACCGAACACCCTGAACACCAAGCTCCATGTATATATCTATTCTTATTGGGTTGAAGTCAGATATGACCAGATTACCGGATATAATTCAGTGTAATATCTAAAAACCCGACAATGTAACACAAAACAGTAACTTAATTGGCTTATAACTGCAAGTGGATTAAAATCAACCAATCAGAATCAAGTATTCAGCCAGTGTAATAAAATAATACACAGTAGATTACATAACAGCTTGTGTTGTGTTTTTCCAGGTACAAGCGAGTTTTCTCTGTCGGGACACACGGCATTACGACATACAATCCAACAACTTTAGAAGTAACCAATCAGGTATGAGGTCGGGATTCATGGCAAATGAAGTTTGCTTACACAATCATACACACAGACCACTGTAGTCCTGTTTCTGTAGTAATCGTGTTCTGTGATCGATGAATGTGGTCTGATTTTTCATCTTCTGAATAACGAGGTGGTTTAATCCTCTGTGTGAGAAATGTGTGAGTCCTGACTGTGATTTCCTGCACAGTGGCCCTATGGTGACATCTGCGCCATCTCTCCGGTGGGAAAAGGACAGGGCACAGAGTTTAACCTCACCTTCCGGAAGGGCAGCGGGAAGAAGTCGGAGACCCTGAAGTTTTCCACCGAACATCGTACAGAGCTGCTGACAGAAGCACTGGTGAGGAAACGAAGGGGGGGAGGATGAACGAGACGAGTCAGCTGAAATATGAACCGAACCTGGGCTCACTGACTGACAGATGGTTAAATAAATTCAATACCAACCTAATGATCCAAATCTGATTATACTCTCATTAGAATCATTTCAGCAGCCCGGCTCATGTTCTATTCACAGCTGATCATCAACATGCTTCACTGTAGGGGGTGGATTTTGGGTGTTGGAGGTGGGCGGTGGGGGTTGTTTTTTTATGTCTTAAGTATACTTGGGTATAGAACAGTCTCGGGCGCTGGGCAAATACACCCGGGACAGCGCGCCAATTTATCACTGGGCACACACACACCAGAATATAGGGGCAATTTAGAGCAACCAATTTACCTTGAATCCATGTTTTTGGACTGTGGGAGCAAACTGGAGAACCTGCAGGAAACCCACGGGGGAATATGAGAATTCCACCCAGATTGGTGGATTACATTTAAATGCAAATACTGAGGAATTTGAGTTGAATAGTTTCCAAATTTTAATAATGCCCTCATTTATACTGTCATTTTGCATGTTCTCCTGAAGTCATTCAAGTCACTTGATGTCAAAGTAACCAGTCAGCTTGCTGTTGAATTCGGTGTCTGATTGTGGAACTGATTACTTATTAATAATTATATTCATCAAAGGATCACAATACCTCCACCCGTATTTCCCATAATGCATCCTGGTACCATATGTCCCCCAGGTAACGGACACACGTAACCAGCCATCTGCATTATGTAAAAGATTCATCTGACCAGATCACCTCATTTCATTAATTGTAGTTCTAATGCCCATTGTTAGTGATTTCAGAACTGGACAGCGGTCACCTTTCAATCAGAACCAGAATTACCTTCTTCAGCATCTTCGTCAGCTTCTTCGTATTATCTACAGGAGCTTATCTGTTAGATCACACCCCACGGCCACGCCTTCTCTCCCGATGTGCATCACTGACCCCATCACTGATTTATCACTTTAAATAGATACTGACCCCTGCAGATCGGGACAACTTACAAGAACTTCAAGAGATGTTCTAACCCAGTCATCTTAACCATTCACATCAAACTCTGTCAGATCCTTAGATGTAAAATGTTTTCTTTTTACCAAATATAAGTATATACATGAAACATAACTGGAGTTAAACATTGAAGACCTCTTAAAGCATGTATTGATTGATTATCGGTTCTGTGTACACCTGTGTGACCTTATCTTCTTCGTCTTTTTCTTTACAGAGGTTTAGAACCGACTTTGCTGAAGGAAAAATAACTGGGAGGGTGAGTAGTGGCTTTGTGTTTATGAGGAAATTCACTTTTCTTTTAAGTTTGTCACTGTTTACAGAAGTTGGTCATTGATAAGCTTCAGAAACCGACAATGAAGGCAAATAGAGGATATAAACTTTTATTTTATTCTCCTCCAACCCCTCTTTTATACCCTCATTGTCCATTGGATCACTCCCAACCAACATGTAGAAGACCCAGTTGTAGTTTTATAGTTGCAGGCTGTAGTCCATATACATATTCTATCAGTATGTCAATAATATACACTGCTCAAAAAAATAAAGGGAACACAAAAATAACACATCCTAGATCTCAATGTATAAAATATTTCAGTTG
>JAOUQT010009971.1:0-12232 GCA_025769995.1 Xyliphius kryptos | reverse complement strand
GATTTTCAACTGAAATATTTTATTCATTGAGATCTAGGATGTGTTATTTTAGTGTTCCCTTAATTTTTTTGAGCAGTTTATGTATATATATATATATATATATATATATATACACTGCTTAAAAAAATAAAGAAAACAATGTGAATCAATTTCACTTTTGCTGTTGTCCAATTGGAACAGATAACAGGTAAAAATTAGAGGCAACCCCTATAAAGGAATGGTGGTGGTGACCACGGACCTTTTTTTGCTCAGTTGCTCAGTTAGTGCAGCTTATTTAGGATGGCACATAAATGTGAACTGTGGAAAGAAAGTTTGCTGTGTCTGTCAGCACAATGTCCAGAGCATGGAGCAGATACCAGGAGACAGGCCAGTACACAAGGAGATGTGGAGGAGGCCGAAACAGAGAACATTTGCTGCCTTATCAGGACCAAGCCAGGACACAAGGTCCTTGTGTAGGGAGGTCATACAGGCACGTGGAGGCCACACACACTACTGAACTACTGAGCCTCAGTTTACCTTGTCTTGAGGAATTTCCACTAAAGTTGGATTAGACTGTCATTTGATTTTCCACTTTGATTTTGAGTATTTTTTTGAGCAGTATATATATTTATATACAAACAAATATTAAAATAATTTATAAAAAATTTTAATGTGTTGAGTTTATTTATTCATTTATATACTTTTTTTGATTACTTGTTTTTAATGAACTGTGATCCAACACTGATTTTTGAATGAGGGCAAAGACAGAAAACCAAGGGGTGTCTTCACCCGCCTTATTAACTTTAAATTTAATTTAAAAGTCAGTGTTTGCTTGCAGTTCAACCATCACAATGTTTATAAGACATTTTTAAAAGCCTTCAATGATGGAAATGATTTTTGTGTGTTGATGTAGGTAAAAGAAACCAGTTTGTAATTTGGGGCAATTGTTTCACTTGTCATCTGTTCACAAAAAGCACAGCACAAAGCTTGGCAGTAAAAGTTGTTCATTTTTTATTTCCCTGCCCCAGAGATTGATACCCACAGAATTATAAAAAGTTAACTTCAAGTTTTCTTTTAATTCCTTAAGAGTGCATGGGCCCCTGGAAAATCTACATCTGACTCGAGCTGTTCTTCCTTAGTGCACCAAGCACCCTGGCAGCATCTTAGCATACTAAATCAAGAGCTTAAGTCAGAACTTGAGTCTCACAAACGAAAGCATGATCTGGCCAGTCAGCAGGTTTGCAGTCTTAAAAGAAGCTACAGTGAGGCACAAGGCAGGATTGGCCATCACCAAGCTGAGATAGAAGCCCTTCAGTCCAAGCTTGCGTCTGCAATGTCAGAAATAGTCTCCAGTGAGCAAGCATTGGCTTGCATGCGCAGTGAGCTGAAGCTTGAACAGAGCCGTTTTCATGAGCGGGAAGTGGAATTCAGTCATAGTGAAATTACACTACAAGCTCAGTTGCGGGACAGTGAGGAACGTCTCAGAGATGTCGAAGCAACATTGCTGGAAAAGAACCAAGAATTAAGACTGCTAGAGAGGAAGCAGGCTTTGCAGCGGGACCAGCACAAAGAAGTTCAGAGGCTCCAAGAGAAGCTAACAGAGATCACTGGTCGTCTCATTGCAACAGAAGAGGCACAAGCGTTAAAAGATGAGAGGGAAAGAAAAGAGCAGTGCTGCATGGAGGAGAAGCATGAACGAGAGCGCACATTATTGAACCGTAAACTGGCAGAATCGGAAGAACGGAGACTTGAGGCTGAGGAACAGCTTCAAGAGGTTCGAGACCAGCTGGAAGCCCTTTTGAGAGGAGACGGCAGGCAGCTGGTGGATGTCAAAGTCAGAGAGGAAATACTGAATCTACAGCAGGAAATGAATAATAAATCAGAAGAGATTAAGAACCTTCGGGAGAGTGTTAGAATATTAGAAGATGAAAGAGATTTGCTAACTTGTCATTGCCAGGAACTGGTTAACCAGATTGCTGAGGAAGATAAAGAGGTAGGAAAACTCCAACAGCAACTGAAAAATGAAAAACTGGACTACTACTCTTTGGAAAAATCATTTGAGCGGGTTTCAGAAGAGTTTACAAGGATCAGTAGAGTTTTGCAGGAGAAAGAGGAGGTGGTTCAGCAGACAAAAGCTGCATATGAGCAGCTAGTGCGACAGAAGGATCAGGACCTGAACGAAGCCCTAGTCAAAATGTCTGCTTTAGGTTGTAGCCTGGAGGAAACTGAGCAACGTCTACAGGCTAAACAGGAGTTGGTTAACCAAATGAACTGTAGAGAGGTGGAGCAAGAATTAATGGAAAAGCTGGTGGTTGCAGAGGACAGGATTTCTGAACTGGAGAAACATCTTCATACATTGCGATTAGGATATGAGGGCCTTCAGATTAAAAGGTCTCTTTCTCAGGATAACATCCTTGAGAATCTGGACAAAGAAACAGAAAATGATACATCATGTCCTGAAACATCCTCAACAACTTTAACAAGAAGCAGTTCAGAAACAGAAGTTTCATATGCCAAACGTCAAAGGATCAGGTTTTCTAACATTCAGTGCCAAAAATACCATCAGTCCCAAGGTATTGAGAGGATTCTTACAGTACATGAATCCCTTAGTTCTGTTCAAGAATGGAATCAAGAGCTAACACCAGAGATAAGCTGTAGTGTCACAACTGATACTATCCAAGATTTAACCCAGGACATTGTCTCAGTAAGTGATGAATCATTCCAGTACAATAGTAATACTGAAAGGTTTATGTCTATCATTCATGCACTTGAGACCAAACTCCAAACTACAGAGGAGAAGCTGAGAGACATCACAACAAAGGTGCAACAAGACCAGCCTGGCAACAAGGTTTCAATGGAAGTAAGCAGTGATGATAATGTTGAATCAGATGGCACATTACATTTAGACCCAGAAAGCGGTCACAATGCCGAATACAAGACAGCCTTAGCTCTTGTAGAATCCTGCAAGATAGGAGTTCGGGACATCCTCACAAATCAGGGTCAGGAGAGAAGTCCTGAAGCACAGGTTCTTGCCCTAGCTCAAATAGAGAAAGACCTTGTTAATGCAATATTGCACATGCGGCAAGCTGGTACAGACTGTGATTTTCATCTTCCATATGAGCCACAACCTGAAAAAGCTGAAAGTATGGTCAAGCTCCTAGCTGAAATGTTGGCCTTTGAGGGTGTACTTTTAGAAAGGATGGCCTTGTCTCTGCAGAATCCAGAATCTGAGTTATTACAGAGTATTATAAAGATACACCAACATGCCAGAAACATTCAGCACAACCAGCAGAGCTGCCCTTCTCTAGTTTACACTGATATCATGGCTAAAAAGCTGATACTAGAAGGCACAAATGAGCTACACAAGAACGAGTTTTGGCAAAAAAGTGATGTCAAAAACTGGTTAGACAAATTGCAATCGATTGATGAAAGGTCAGTTGACAGTGTGTGTTTCAGTGCCGAACTTGCTTATATCCTTCAGAGCCTAAAGCACTCCTACATGGGCAATTTTGAAACATTTGAGCAATATTTAGTTAAGGTAGGGCAGAGTTTACAGCACAAGATTGCAGGGGTAAGTGAGTCAGCTCCTCAAGGATCAATCCAAGATATCACCAATAAACTTGCTTCTGATAGTTTTATTGCTGATATCTCTTACCCAGACATTTCACCTTTTACTCAGCAAGTCGAGAGGGAAGAGGCTCTTGGGCTTGCTGAAGAAATTGTTGAAAGACATTTAGCAGAGGCCATGCAAATGTGTGGCACGGAATCAGCCATATCATTTCAGGCTGGGCAAAAAGGTCTGATCACTGAGCTTAAAAAACAATCAGAGGTTCTCCACCATTTATCCAAGCAGATCACGAAGGCTTTGGATGAAGGAAGCATTCCTCTTTTTAGTCTCAAAACCCCTAAAGTTTTTACGTGCAACTCTGGCTTCATGCATGAGGTCTTAAATCAAGCCCAAATCACTTATGTTGCCTGTAGACTGCGAGCCGACCATCAACGAGAGTTGTCGCTCTGCCAGGAAACCAGTCATAATATGGCCTCTTTGGTCCAGGATCATGCTCAACATGTTGCAGCAATTCAACAACGCTTTGAAAGTAGCTTGGAAGAAGAGCGTTTGAACTACTTCAAGACCTTAAACTCACTGCAAATGGAGAATGCAGTACTACAAAAAGAGGCTGTACTACACCTCAAGGAGCTGCAAGAGCACCAGGACCGGATGGTTAAAGTCAATGAGGATTATCAACGAGAGCTGCAAGAGACCAGAAATAAACATGCAGAAGAACTGTGTCGCATGGAGCAAGAACGCACAATCAGTGAGCTCAGCCTAATTGAACGTGCTGCTACCACCCAGGAGAAACTTGAAACCCTTCTGCAAGAGGTGGAGGGAACAGAGCTTAAGTATGAGAGCCACATACGTCATCTAGAGCAGGGACTTAACGACAAAATTCAGAAACTTGAAAATGCCCATCAGGAAGAGATTCAGAAACTTCAAAATGTTTACAGTGAGACCATTCGGACGTTGGAGAAAAGATATGAGGCGGCCAAGGAGGAAACAATTTCTCCTTTCGCAGCTGTAGCCCAAGATGCAGGTCTGCAGGAGACACAAGAGAGTACATACCTGGATGTGAACCGGGAGTCTATGTCAGTGCTAAGAAGTCGGGTCCAGGAGTTGGAGCTTCAGATGATGAACATGCGTGATGAGCTCGAAAATAGACCCACTGATGGAGATGCAGCCAGCCTAAGCAAAAAGTATCAGCGAGACTTTGACAGCCTCAAGGTTCAAATCATTACTTTTATACGATAGAAGTCTGTTACTTAATGTTTACTTAATATCAGGTTGAAATATTGTACTTAATATAAGTAATATCATTGTGGTATGCTAATAATTCATGGCCCTTAAAATTTTCAGGCCATGGAATCTGAAAAATCCATTTTGCAGTAAAAAATAACTTTGTAGTTTAATCGTTTTTTTAAATAAAATGCCAATAATTAGCCGCTGAAGTAGGCCATGCAGTTTGCGTGCTTCATTCAATATTCCTTGAATTTAATTTTGTCTTTTAATATGCATAAAATGTATTTAAGACAATAGGTATTTAAACAATCGGTATTGTGACTTTGGCATGACCTAACTAATATTTAACTAATAATGATTCTTAAAGTTGTAAACACTCACCAATTTATCAAATAATATAAGTCTAAATTGTTTTTACCATAACCTCTGCATTGTTTATTACAACTTGCTGCATGGTTTAACGCTACTATTACATCAAATATTAATATTTTTTTATAAAAGTGTAATTATATTAAGGACCGACTTGGTCTGTCTAATACTTTCATTGTTTATTCCATGATGAAAATAAGACTAGACTACAGAGCATCTTGCCAAAAACACATACACAATACCCCAATCCTTGATTAGATATTAACAACAAAAAAATGGTGACATTGGAAACCTATAAAAAATTACTTTTCGGCCCTGATTTACATTGAAATGCATAGTTTTAAAATTGTGTTTAGTGCACTTTTCACAATAGCAATAGCACTAGATAGCACAATAGCATAAAAATCGCATTGTCGCAACTAAATTTACAAAAGCAGTGGCATATGTGGAACCTTATAAAGGTTGTCTTGGTGAAAGTAGTGTTTTAAAATAACATATTAACAGTATGTTTCAGATATAATTTGTTCATTTGTAGTATAGTATTTGTGTGGGATTATTTATTTTTGAATGGGATGTGTAGGAGACATGTGAGCGGGGTTTTACCGCAATGGAAGAAACCCATCAAAAGGTGATTGAAGACCTTCAGCGACAACACCAGCGTGAAATTAACAAACTGCTCGAAGAAAGAGAGCGATTATTGGAGGAAGAGACCAATGCCACTATTGCTGGTAAATTTTACCCTTCACCATAAATTCAACAGTTTTGCATGTGTATACGTTTAAAACATCCCAATTTATTGGAAACTTTTCATTTAATGCCTCATTGTAACTGCTCTTCTGTCCAATTCACCCCAAACTAGTTTTACGGTGTTTATGTCTGGATACTGTGCTACCACTCAATTTTTTTAAGCTTACTATCCTGTACTTTTGTGCCAGAGGTAGTTCTGCAATAGCCTGTATTTATTTTTCAATCATTATCTTGTACAGCCCCAAACAATGACATTTACCCCTCTATGTTTGATAGCCACACACTGTGTCCTTACACCTACTCGATGGGGTACAAAGATCCTGCATGATTCATAAGTCCATAATACTTTAATTCCACCATTTCAGACTACTGATTGGAGTTGCACAACTTAAATTGTGATAAATAACTGGAAAAAAATGTGGTGTTCTAAGTCTTTGGTAATGTATATACACAAAATTGCCAAAAGTATTTGCTCACCTGCCTTCACTCATATATGAGCTTAAGTGACCTCCCATTCCCAGATCTATAGGTTTCACAAGGTTTAGGAGTGTGTTTATGGGATTTTTTTGCCCATTCTTCTGGCAACTGCCAAACCCAGACTCGTCCAAATTGCCAGATGGAGAAATGGGATTTGTTACTTCAGAGAACGCATCTCCACTGCTTTAGCATGCAGTGGCGGCGTGCATTACACCACTTCATCTGACGCTTTGCATTGCACTTGGTGATATATGGCTTGGATTTGGAGTATTTAGGAGCAAGGAAATTGCACGACTGTATTTGTTGCACAGGTGGCATCCTATTACAGTTCCACAATGGAATTCTAAAGTTATGAGAGCGACCCATTCTATCACAAATGTTAGTAAAAAAAAAAAGTCTGCATGCCTGGTGCTTGATTTTATACACCTGTGGCCATGGAAGTAATTGGAACACCTGATTCTAATCATTTAATCATTTGGATGAGTAAGCAAATACTTTTATCAATGTTATGTATAATGTACAGAATATGTGTATATATAATAGGAATGTGCATGTATGTGTTTATAGCAATAGAAGCAATGAAGAACGCTCACCGTGAGGAGCTGGAGAAGTCGCAGCGAGCACAGCTAAGTGGAGAAAGTGCAGACATTAATGACTTGCGCATACAGTACGAGTGAGTATACCCCGCCCCCCACACACACAACACATAGCACGACACATAGCAGAGTACAGTTACACCTCTCTCCTGTGATTTATTCACAATAATGCACAACCTCGAGTGTCTTATTGGTTTTTTAAAACAGTTACAACGCACTGTAATAAAGATTCATATGTGTTTAAACTGGTCTTCTGCGACATAATCTAGTCCGCTTTTTCTGGTTTCTTTAACAATTAATATGTAGTGGCCAAATTACATCATTATCATTCAATTATCTTCCGCTTAATCCTTTGCTAGAGTTGCGGTGGGTTTCCCCGTTTCCATTCAGGCGAGAGCGTTTCAGGCACTTTGCAGATACACCCAGGACAGGGGTCCAATCTATCGCTGGGCATTCACTCACTCACACACACACAAACGCACACTATATGGGGCAATTTAAAGCATTCAGTTCATGTTCATCCATGTTTTTGGACTGTGGGAGTAAACCTGGGAGAACATGGAAACTCCGCTCAGATCAGGATTCGAACCGGGAATCCCCAGGGCTGAAAGGCAAATGTTCTAACCACTAAGCCCTAATGTATTGTACACAAAAAAGTTAATGAAAGACTTAAACAACACAATGTAACTCCATGTCAACCACACTTCTGTAAAATCAACCTGTTCCGTTAGGAAGCAGCACTGATTGTGAACCAATTCCATTTGCTGTTGTGCAAATGGAACAGACTACAGGTAGAAATGAGAGGCACTTAGCAAGGCAACCCCTATAAAGGAGTGGTCCAGCAGGTGGTGACCACAGGCATTTTCTTTGTTCTCATTCTTTCTGGCTGATGTTTTGGTCACTTTAGCGTTTTTTCAGTTCTCTCACCATAGAGGTAGCATGAGGCGGCGTCTGCAAGCCTCAGAAGTTTTTCAGGTGGTACAGATTATTCAGGATGGCACATCAATGCGAGCTGTGGCAAGAAGGTTTTGCTGTCTTTCAGCGCAGTGTCCAGAGCATGGAGCAGATACCAGGAGACAGGCCAGTACACCAGGAGTCATGTAGCGGGCCATAGGAGAGAACATCCGCCGTCTTATCAGGAGCATGCCCAGGCGTAGTAGGGCGGTCATACAGGCCTCATTTGAACTTGTCCTGAAGAATTTCCACTGAAGTTGGATCAGCCTGTCATTTAATTTTCAACTTTTTTATTTTACCTTTTGATAATTTTTATGTTATATTTTTCTTAACACATTCCACTATCTACTAAATAAAGATGTTCAGCTGAAATATTTTATTCATTGAAATCTAGGATTTGTTATTTTTGCTTTTCCCTTCATTTCTTTGAGCAGTGTATATTTCACATTAATACTAATGTGAAGCACTAAGAAGTGTGTTTTATTGTCAGTAATGTCACTGCTGACTTGGCCAAATTTTTTAACTACCCGTTTTATAAAAAGCATAAAGAAATTGGCTTACTTGTGTCTATCTGTAAGTAATTTGTGTAACTGCTTGTGTGTGTATGCAGAGAGGAGCTACAGTCAATACACCGGGAGCTTGAGGTGTTATCTGAGCAGTACTCACAAAAATGTTTGGAGAACACCCACTTGGCCCAGGCACTAGAGGCAGAAAGACAAGCATTACAGCAGTGTCAGAGAGAGAATCAGCAACTACATACACACAACCAAGTATATTCTCACCCCCCCCACCCCATACACACACACAGAATTGTCATATATAACTCTTATACAGTTGGTGTTTGTGTGAGTGTGTAAATGCATCTAATGGGTTTCTGTGTGTAATTTAGGAGTTAAATAATCGCTTGACCCAGGAGATCACTCGCATGCGTTCCTGCTTCAGTGGAGAGAAGACGTCATCTGCCATCACACAGGGAAAAGACCTGTATGAACTGGAGGTAAACACTCACACATACGCACGTACACTTGCATTTACTCTCACATACACAAAAATAATATGCTTTTGCTGTGTGTTAGGTTCTGCTTCGTATAAAAGAATCAGAGATTCAGTATCTCAAACAGGAGATCAACTCACTGAAGGATGAGCTTCAGTCTGCACTAAGGGTAACTCTCCCTGACACACTCACACACACACACACACACACACACACACACACACACACACACAGACACACTTCACAGGCTTCATGAAAAGTGGTAGATGGTGTGAAACATGGAACAGGTAGCATGATAGTTCTGGAAATTTGCAGTTAGTTTTGGGAGAGGGTGGGTTCATGTATTTAAAAATAAAACTACAGAGCACTTGAAAGCTTTGCTAATGAAGGGGTAAAATATAGAGTGTGGTAGTTTAGTGGTTAAGGTGTTAGGCTTGCAATCTTTTGTGAGTTCAAATCCCAGGTCCACTGAAGTTCACAATGTGAGCAAGACTTAACCCTCATTGCTCCAGGAATTTTGTATGTCCTCACTTTGGATAAATATGGTTGCTAAATGACCAAATGTATATGTAAAATGCTGAGTATATGGTAGTAAAAGTTGCACTGATTCATCTGAAACTATCATGGCATATCCCATAATATCTACACAGGCCATGGTGATGGCCTTTAATAAAAACAATTTGTTATCAAGAGGGATTAGAGAAACTTCTTAATGGAAGAAAATTTTTTTTTAATGTCATCCTATGCTCCTCAAAGTTGTATTAAACTTAAAAATTTCCCTACAAAGTAGAAAATAAGTAACAACAAAATATTTTACATATTGACACATACAGCTACATAGAAAAGGGAGTAAAGTAATAAAATGAGTTCAATTGTTGCCTGCTAGTAATTTTTTGATAACTCTGCAGGACAAGAAGTACGCATCTGATAAATACAAGGATATCTACACCGAACTCAGTATTGTCCGAGCCAAGGCTGACTGTGATATAAGCAAGCTACGAGAGAAACTGTTTGCTGCCACGGAGGCTCTTGGAGAAAGAGACACATCTGCACACACACCTGGATACGGTAAGAAATCTGCTGGTTGCTTGTTGAGGACTCTCAGTCATGCCATTTTTGGGCAAAGGGTACTAGTATTTATTCTATATTATGAAATGTTTAGCTCCTGTCCTTAAATCTGATTGGCTGAACCGGTTGTCCAGTCGTGACATCATTGACAATAATGCACACCTCTGCTCACTTCACATTCGTATTAATGCATGACATACAATTCATTGGTTTCATTTCTGTAATTAGTCACTAGTTGTCAGTATTTGACTGGAACCATGTTACTTGGCAATCAGCTCTGTTGCCAACTTGCTATATTTAGCGACTTTAGCAAATGTTTTTTATGCGACTAGTGACATATCTAGTGTTAGGATACAGCGCAATGAAAAGAGCCACAGACGAATCCAATAAGTAAAACGCTCAGTTTAATAAAGAAATAACCGGAGAGATACCGGGTGTAAAACCACATCCTGTATCCGATTGCCTAAGTGCTGATCGGTAAACGGTCCAATTGACGTATCCCGCAATGAAGATGATTGACAACGCTGTAAACACAACGCAATCCACAATAACACAAGGACCACGAAACAACAAGGAAGGAGCGCATACTGAAACGAACAAACACAAACACACAAACACAAAACCGGCTTAAAAAGAGGGAAGAGAAAATGAACCGGAAGGAAAAGGTTAGAACTCGGGGGAAGGAGTGACACTAGTGGAGGAAAGCGGAACAACAGGCAGAAAAGGAGAAGAGGATGTGACATCTAGCAACTTTTTATGGTGTAATTGAAGACTTTCAAAGACCCACATGTTCTTCAGTTTCTGTCCATGAGCCTCGTTCCACAACACTCTATAAGTATAAGATCAGACCCATCGCTCCACATCCGAAGTCTGTATGTCCGGCCACTTACCCTGCCCCCTAATGAATGTAAATATGAATGCATTTTTCTTACACCGATGTACTCAGCGATGGATTGACACCCTGCCCTGGGAGTATCTACCCAGCAACCGAATCGCTCACCTCATCCACAGTTTACATTTACATTTAGTTATCCAAAGCGACTTACAAGTACCCCAACTTGGTTGGGATCAGAACACAGGGCTGATACTGAACCCTGGAGCAATGAGAGTTAAGGGTCTTGCTCAAGAGCCCACATTGGTAACTTCAGTGGACCTGGGATTTGAACCCACAACCTTTTGATTGATAGTCCAACACTCTAAACACTGAGCTACCACTCGCTACCATGCAACTAACAAAAAGTTAAACATTTAGCTAAATAACAAAAAATTGATTTTAGTAATTTATATTCAAATAAATAATGTAATGTGGGTCTATGTCACGCCTCCGCTATCAACTCAGAAACGGCTGCGCAAACCTGCGCTGAGCCGAAGCACACACAGTGCAATAAGGGGCTAGGAACCACCAAGTAGGAATGCGTAGAGCTTTATTTAAAGTGACATACCCAAAAACAGAGGTACCGGACAGCAGGGTGACAAACAACAAAGACGTGCACAGCGGACTGGATGAAACAAAACTAAAAACACTGGACACCCGGTCACATGACTAAACCAACCAATAGACAAAAACAGTCAATTAACTGAAACTGTGAATAAACACGGAGTTAAATAACTGAACGGAACAGGGGTGTGACAGTCTACACAAAGCATTAAAGTGATTTATTTATTTTAAGAATTGACTGCTTATTTTAAATGCAAAAAAATCTAAAGCGGAAGTTTATTTTATTTTTGTATTTGTTTGTTTGTAGTTCTAACATATTTAGGGTGATTTTTTTTTTTTTTTTTTTTTCACTTTTTCAGTCCCACAATGTTTATTCCATTGGTGCACTTCAATGGACTATTATGCAAAATGACCAATGACATCTGTGATGCTGTGGGGCTGGGGGTTGGAAAGGCAAAGCCAAAACATAGATCAGTAAACTTAATTACACACCAGATGCTCCACCACCTGATGACGTGTGCCGCTTTAGAAGCTGTGACGTCGGGTACCACGTGAGAGAGACCGATCACGAGCAGGTGGGACGGTGGACACGCCCGTTCTGTGGTGGAATCCTGTCTCCAGGCCTCTTTTTTTTTCACCGTTACATCATTTAGCAACCTCCAGCTACTTTTAGGACAGCCAAAAGCTACATTACTTACTAAGGAGTTGGCTGAACAGTGGCGATCAGCGTTCATTTAAAAAATGTTTTAGACCATTTCTAATGACATGAAGATCTGTTTATCAGCAAAATTTTGCTTTCGATAAATGCATTTATG
>JAOUQT010009963.1:0-12232 GCA_025769995.1 Xyliphius kryptos | reverse complement strand
TGAAGAGTGCATTATTTCTGAAAAAATCAAGTGTTCTTGAATTGTTCTCTAATTTTGATCTCCAGTGTATATATATAGTTGTTGAATTTTGAGCTACATTCAAACAGTTTTTCCATTTTGGAATCATGTTCACAGCTTCTTGTTGAACCAGTCACAATTCTTCTACAGACCACCGCTCTCTCTGCTTTTGGGGTTTAATGGAATTTCAGACAATCCACTCGCATTGTGGAACTAGAATCTGTAAAAAGCTTTCTTTTTTGTTTTATTATATAATGCTTTATGACTTACATAATGCTACACATAGAATCTGGCTTCAGGTGTCTCACCGAGATGCCACTTTGTATAAAACCTGAGATCTGCCTAAATCATTTGCTTTGCACTGAATTTATAACAGCAGACTTTTAAATACAGACTTTCTAGCAGGTAGTCGGTGAACATGGGATTCTGAACTTTATTCTGTTTGTATGTTGCTGTCCGTCCGCAAACATTTCCCTCCATTATTTCCTGACGTTCTGGTTGATTTAAATGAAGCCCATATATGTTAGTAAGTGGATGGGTATTGATTAGCAATAGTATATATGATTAGACTGTGTTTTCTTCGAACTTGTGTCTAGTGTTTTAGCCACAGGGTACAGATCAGTCATCCTGAAGATAAAGAAACTATTATGTGAATAAATCAAATTGGGTTGAAGTAATTATGCCATTCTGCACAAAAGAGACATGACACATTTATGTCTTTGGTAAGACCGTACGATCGGTTTGAAGTTTAAACAATAAACGACTGGACAACAAAATAACTAGTGCTATGTTTGCCAAAGGCAGGAACATCTGCTTGCTCATACTCACACCTCCCCATGCTGCAATTAGTCACACTCCTGAGTCAGGGGAAGTTGATGAAGGCGTGTTAATTACAGTGAAGGAAGATGGGTCTAATGTTGTAGCAGTAAATTTGTGCCATAACGGGACATCCCACGAGTCCCTGTCTGTACTTCTGGAGACACTTAATTCCGCTGCTCTGCTTCGTGGTCAGATTATTTTAGTATTCAAGTGATTGTCTTCACAATAGAGCTACTTTTCTGTAAGTGCATCGGATCAGTATTTGATGTTTAGTATTTTAAGAGCATCAGTTATAGAAGCTGTTCTATAATTCAGCTTTGAAAAAAAGGATCTAGCTGATGAACTGTGAGTAGATGCCAAAAAACATTTTTTAAGTGCTAGAGAGTAGAGCAGGAGTGTGTGCTGTGTATTGTAGTGAACGCTGCCGATGTCAGTACTTGAACAGATCAGATGTTCTGCTGTCATTTTTGGTGAGTCTAGATTTTTGATTTCACTTTAGGACCAGACGGGGGGAAAAACACACTAGCCATTTGACTCTGTACAACACGACAGCAGCAGGTAGAAGCCAAACGTTTAACTCAAAGCAACATGTTCTTTATAATGGGAGTTCACGGGACATGGTTTCATCTGCTGTACAGTGAATGTATTGTACCGTCTTTGTAAAGTGGTTTTAAAATTATATTTTCATACAATGTTTTGTGGAATACAGTACTTTGTGTAGTAAAAGACATTGTGTGTGCGTGCGTGTGGCCGGATTTGTATCCGGTGTTTACACGTGACTATGTGAAAGTCTGGTTGAATCTAAAAAATGACCGAATTTTACAAAACCTGAAATAAAGCTGCGAATTGTGACTGTTCTTATGTCCAGTTATTTCTAAACCTCTGGCATTTTTTTATTTTTAAACGAAAATATCTCACACACACAAATCTACACGACTTAAAGAGTTTCAGATCATATGCGAACTACATTTTCTGAAATTGTGATATGTTCTGAATTAGATTAAATTGTCAGAGCTGGGTCAGAGCTGCATGTCTTCTGTCCTGTCAGTCAATGTTGAGTTCAGGTGTCCCAAAGTAGCACCTTATTACAAGCATGTTTACAAGCTAATGTCTCAGACTCTGACGCTGCAAAAAGGTGGCTGACTGCGTTGAGCGACGGGAATGTAAAGTTGGCAGAGCTGAGGTGCTGATGTGCCATGATTCATTACCTCTTAAATATGTTAATTGAGGAGAATATACTTTTTACTCTTTAAGTTAATGATCATACAAAAATTTTGCTGCATCAGGGCTGTAACTGCGAGTTCATACTGAGATTCAGATAATGATCATTCCATGATAATACTGACTCTTATTATCTGCTTTATTAGCGGATAAAGGTTCCGTTTGAATGGGACACCGTTGCTAACTTTTCAGTAAGGAAAGTAGCCATTGGCTGCCCAAAAAGTCTCTTAGCAGTCGCTGGATTACATCACCGCCTAATTTGCATAATAGATCATTTACATGTTTAAGGAATAAACATTGTTAATAAACAATTCCTTCACAATATTTTGATAGGTACCTATGTATTTTGTCACTGTACACATTCCTGTATATAATGCAAGAGAAAAGCTGAAATGCATAAGTAAGTGGTTGGTTAAGTAAATATTAGTACTGAAAGTGAAACAGCACTGAACCTCAACATTTAAAACAAACATTCTTAACCATCAGCATACAACCTTTAAAAGTTATGCTTCAGACACAATCTTATTGGATCCCAGGTTTCCAATAAATAAAACAATGAGCTAGTGGTGACTAGAGTCACATGTACTTGGTTAAATAGTTGAAAGCACCTGCGTTAAAAGAAAAAAACATTCCACTCTTTTCAGTGAGGAGCACCACAAGCAGTGAGAGCAGATTCTACAAACCTAATAATCAGCGTGTGGAGTGTCCTGTGGTTAAAAAAAACATTCTGTCATTTGGTATTGTATTCTAGTGTACAAAACCTGACAGAAAAAAATGAATAGGCTTTTAGTTGGGAGCCAGCTGTCTCTGTAACAGATTTGGCTTATAATACTGATTTGTTCAAGGTTTAACACACCAGCTTTTGAATACAAAAAACTGCAGGCAGCATACCATGTTCAGTTCACTGCTGGTCTCAACAGACAGTTCTATAATAATACTACCTCTATTAAGGATGCAAGATGTTTCCAGTGGTGGTGATTGGATCAACTCAGAGTCGGTTTCTTAAATAAAAGGAAAAGGTGAAAAAAGAAGATGAAGATTTGTTTGATTACATTTAGTCATTCAGCAGATGCTTTTATCCAAAGCGACTTACAAATGAGAAAAAAAAAACAGCTTCACTTTAGTATTATTAAAACCTGCGCATTATAAGATCAGGCTCTTAAAAAATATATATAGCAAGTGTGTTTTGAGTTTTTTTTGAAGATGCTGAGTGAGTCAGCCTTATGGATGGTGTTGGAAAGATCGTTCAACCATTTAGCAGTGGTGAATGAAATGAAATGAAAATCTGAGTTGGAATCACTAGAGCACAAAGAACGAGTCAGAGTGTGTTTATTAAAGATGGATTGAAGGTAAGAGGGGGCAGATCTAGAGACTGTGCTGTAGGCCAGGGTCAGTATACTAAACGCAAGCAGCAAATGGAGTGACGTGAGGTCACTTTGGTTGGTTGAACACGAGTCGGGCTGCAGAGTTTTGAACCAGTAGTAGAGACCTGATTGTTGAAGTTGGGAGACCGGCAAGCAGAGCATTACAATAGTCGAGCCGAGATAGGACGAGGTCTTGGACCAGCAGCTGAGTAGCCGGTTCTGTTAGGAAAGGTCTGATTTTCCTGATGTTATACAGAATGAATCTGCAGGAACGGGCAGTTTCAGTGACCTGATTAGAGAGTTTGCGATGATTCACTTTGGTGGACACACTGAAAAACATGACCAACAGACAGATGTATTACATTCAGCAGATACTTTACTTTCTTATCTGGATTTCCACAAAAGGAAGATGCTTTATTTAAAGTTTTCAGACAGTGTTCCATCACCTTTAGATATCAGCTGATACCACGGGCTCAGTGTCAGTCTCACTGGTATCTTGGATTTGATTTGAAAGGAGTAGTCACTGATTGCTTTGCCATTAATAGTTTTGCCAATTATTAAAAAAAATTATCTGTATCCGAATCTGTACTCGGAATGGGCGGGGCCTAATTAAAAAGAGGGCGTGGTATAATCCAAAAGTTATTGTTTAAAATGAAGTCAGCGGGGCTTAAAGCTGTATTTATTTTAAGTCTGAAATTGATATGGATTGATCAGACGTTGCTGTATGTATTGTTAATTTAAAAAATATTTACAGAACAGCCTCAAATTTGAGATTCAATTTAATATTTTTGATTACAAAAGTAAGCACCATGTTCCAACTTAAAATTCGTCACCAGCCAAACTTGGAGAAAGCAGAAAAGGGAGGGGAAAAAAAAGAAAAAAAAAAACCTGACCGGAGTTGAGGA
This sequence comes from Xyliphius kryptos, assembly GCA_025769995.1. NCBI lineage: Eukaryota > Metazoa > Chordata > Actinopteri > Siluriformes > Aspredinidae > Xyliphius > Xyliphius kryptos. The sequence continues at coordinate 7,905 of JAOUQT010009963.1, read as the reverse complement.
AATGACCGACACAAGCCGATATCAGCTGTGTCTTGTCAAATGCAGCACGTATGTTACGCAAAAAGTTCACCAAGTAATTTTCATACAAACCAAAACAAGAAAAAACTAAGGAGCACTGATTAAAGAGAGCAAGTGAGATCACTCACTGTCTGTGTTAGTGTGTGTGCGCGGAAGTCCCACTGCAGAGTGCAGAGCCGCCGGAGGGGCGGGCGCGCTGTGTGACTGGACAATCACAGATCATGAAAAACAGTCAGTTACCCAATGAGGATATTTCTTTAGCACAAGCACAGATATTCCTAATGATCAATGTCTGGATTGGCCTGTGGGTAAAAAACACATTTTTGTCACATGGTATTGTATTCTAGTGAACGAAGCCTGACAAAATGATGATTTCCTAGGGGATTAATAAAGTTTTGATGATTGACACCCCTCTGTACCTGATATTCAATCGGTGCATTTGTAAATAATTCCGCAGCCAACTTTAGACAAAATCAAGTTAAACCCATTTTAATTATGACCTGTTTTTTGTGATTCATCTTCGTACATAAAGCAATGACACAGCTGAGCATTATGGGGCATTAAACACAGCATTCTAAAAGCCTGAAGTGTTTAACATTGCATAAAGGTCAAAGGATTGGTTCAGGAAATGTGCAGCACAACATTAGCTTTTAATGTGCATCGTGTTGAAGTGACCCTGCAGGTGAGGTGCTTTATTAAAACCTTTATTTTCCACCAGGACACATTCTATCTGGTGCTCTGAACCTGAAGCAGGTAAGGTGACCCGTGTGATAACATTGACTCACAACTGTTTTATTACCTTCAAATAGTTCATTTTTTAACATATATTTACAAATATATTAGATATGACTATTTCAATTATAATCTTAACGAGATCATATAAAATGAATGGAACATAAACACAGAACTGTTCCTCTGAGCAGCAAATGAATAATTAAAGATCTCTTCATAGATTTTTTTATAGATTTTTACACAATGTTAAGCTATGTACCATTTAACAGTGCAACCAATGTCAAAGCAGCTTTTAATGTTTTCTGAATGAACCCTCAGAATGGAGTGTCTGGAATGAGGCACCACAATTTCTGTGCCCTTGCAAGACTAATCAATAAAGGATCTTTTTTTCTTTAAATGTGCAAATCTGAGAACATTCGGATTGTAATTCATGCGAGCATTAGCACAGAGCCAAGAGACATAATTAAAATAATGGACAAAGCATTTCAGCTCCTCCCACCTCAGAGCTGTATGAGGTTAAATAAATGCAGGATGCATGTCATTTAATCAAAGTTGTTGAAATTGAGCACGTTTCCATCGAAGTGGGTGAGAACGTGCTTCTCATAGAGCTGCTGCTGACAATCCAGAGGAAACTGCTCACTGCACACAGGACACTCCCTCCAGTGGGACTCAACATGGCGTTCGAAACTGCGCTGTTCGAAATGTGGCGGGAAGATCACTTCACACAGGGGACAGCGCTTATGGACATCGCTCCTAAGGACGAGACAGGAGTACGATGAGGATTCTGTGACTTAAATATGATCTTAAGTATTTTGCATCACTATAAGCAGATAAAAAAAAAAATAAAAAAAAAATAAAAATATTACATTACTGTACGCACTTTTTAAAAAACAGCCACAAGAGGCTTCGTGCTCATCAGGAATTGACGCACTGTTTAATATTGATCTGTTTAATGATTTAAAATAATGTATAGTATATCACAGATTTACACGAATGTGAAGCAAGTTAGAGGTGTGCATTATTGTCAATAATTTCACTCCTGGACAAATAGATCAGCCAATCAGATTTAAGGACAGGAACCACCCGTTTTATAATAAAGTAATAATTGATGTGATGATGTGAAGCACAACCTTGAGTGCCATATCTAGTGTCAAATCTTATAAAATGCTGATTATAAAAACATTGTGAAAATAATGTAATGTACATTTAGCATTGATACAAATGTGAAGCAGAGATGTGCATTATTAAACCAGTGACATATTTGTACCTAATCTAAAATGCACCGAATATGAATATTTACAGTAAAATTGTCTTTAAACATTCGTTAGTTACGTTGCATTGTTTAGAAAGTCCCACATCCAAATTAGAAAAAGCGAAGCAGCAGAATAATGACTATGCAACAAAAAAAATCTTAATAATTCAGCAGTGTTCTGCACCAGTTCAGAATTAGAAATGCAAATTTCCACTCAACTGTCCTTTTTGTACAGGTGTTTTGACCATTATTATTAATTAATTTCTCAAATCAAATTTTTGTTTAAAAAAAAAATACAAATAAAAAAAAAATGAATAAATAAATTCCTAGGCGATCAGTTTTATCCATTAAGTTCACAGTCCACATTCTACCGCCTGTGCTCTAAGGGGGTAAAATGGGGGTTTCTCTTGTCTCTTATTGCATTTTTTATCTGGTTTAAGGTGACAGCAGCTCTGCATACACAACACTGCCAGAATGTAAGCGTGATGTTAAATGGGTTTTATCTGCACTGAGGATCAGAGGGACTTGGGATGATTTAAATTAACTAAAGTTCTCACACATTTGTTTCTAATAAACGGAACCTGATAGACATTTACATTTGGTCATTTAGCAGACGTGTTTATTTCAAAGGACTTACAAATGAGAGAACAATACAAGTCAGTATTTAAACAGATACTAGCTACACCTTATTATTATCAACCTGATCATTATCAATCTGGCTTCCAAGTAACCCCACTGTTATTTTTTTATACCTTTATAGCAAGTTCATCTAGGAGAGATATTTAAGTTGTTCCTTTAAACAGAACGATATTAACATTTTTCATGATTATTGTTATTGATTAATCCAATTTAATAATAACCTTCTTTATTGCTTCCTTTTTTTATCACAATGGAAATTATTAGGTGGCCGACTTCAGTGATCCTAATGGCGCCCTTGTATTTTTTTTTAATCATTTCCTTTTTTTTTTTTTTTAATTCAATCGTGTTTCTGGTCATTTTCTTTGATGGGCTGCTGGCTCTGGAAAATATTTTGGTCCCATGATGGAGATAATGTGAAGCACTAAGTTTATTTTTACTTCTCAAGCAAAACATTTACTGGCGAAAACAAACAATTGCGGAGAAAATCATGAACACTGAAGTCGCTCATTTCTGAAATCAACAAAAACAGATGTTTCACTTTGTGTATATATAAGAATCACACTGACCCCATTCTCTGTGTGGTCATCATTTTACTCAATGAAAAAAATAGGTTATTGGATTCTGTATTCTTGCTAATTTGGTTTTAACAAAATTTATGTTATACTTAAGTGCCAGCACTTCATATAAGAATGTCCCTTTTGTATAGTGGTGACTATTGGGATGAAACTTAAACCTGATCTAGAAATCCTTGTTGGTTCCTGCATGGGCCAGTTCCTGCTTTCTTTTGACTGAGTGGAAAACCACCTCAGGGCAGCATGTTGTAACTACATGTCATGTGGTGTGAATTAAAGTAGTTGATATTATCATTGCCATTTTCTGGATTTTCAAGGATTAAATAAAAGCACATAATATTTTCTTTAAAAACAACAGACTTACTTTAATTACTCTGTTTCGAAATCAAATTAAACCAGCTAGTGTACTGAAGCCTTTTGAAAAAAATCATGCTGGATGGTCTTCACTTAAAATAAGCTACATTCTTATATTAAAGCCGTCATTTCAAAATGCATTAAAGTTCAAGATTTTCAATCCAGTAAGGTTACCTTGTGTCAAAGCAAAAGCTGGCGCTGCTTTCATTGGACTCTGGACTCTGATGCTCACAAACTGCAGGGGCCTCACCATCACCACCCTATTTAAAACATCTGATTAGCACACAGACCGGCCTTCGCTTCCTGAATGAATCATAAACCAAACATTTAAAATGCCTTGCAAACACCTTACTGCAACTTCCATTCTACACCACCCCACACCCCTCTAAAAGCCACATCTGTCTGCACACAGCCAGTTCTCTGCAAAGGTTAATGGGCCTTTAATGCAGCAAATGAAAGAGGAAGAGAAACAGGTCACCGAAGAACGACACCTGTGCAAAGTACAGGCCAACACCCCAGCCAATTAGTCAGACCTCGTCAACCGTGCTTCATAATAAGCCTCTGCTCTCGTCACTCCAGCCCACTAATGAGCAGAAGAACTATAGCCTAAAGTAAGGTTTTATGCAAATACCCCATCCTAAAGCTTCTCCCCTGACCCAGAACACCCACAGAAGGAGAGAAAGTAGGATAAATGAAAACAGAGTAACCAGATAAACACACCAACATCATAGTTAATCATTAACATGGCAGGAATCCCATCAGAAATGTGAACATGAATTAATTCAGTAGTAGCCTTTAAAATGAAGCATCAGGGAGAATTAGTTATAAATGAGCTAGTCTTACGATAGGCCGCTCCTCAGCTGGGTTCTCCAGACCGTCAGGGGGGATGAGACTGCGTAATGGTTGACTGCAGACGACTGTGCCTTGCCATGGAGGTGGGGCAACTGGCGGCGGGTGACAATTCGCCTGAGGAGACAATGCCCCGTCTGCTCCTTCTAAAAAGTAACAATAACATAAAATAAGAACATTAAGGGATGACGTTACATTTTTAAACAGTTTACAAAGTATTTACACACAGTGTTCCACCAGTTTACAGAAACAGATGTGAAGTTAAGCAGCTGACATACCGCGTATGTCCTGTTCACAGTATGGGTTTCCATACTGCAGCTCAGCAGGCTGCTGAGGTACCAATGGAATTGGAGGAGGGTCCTGGGGGTATGGCAGAGGATACTGCAACACCACAGGTTCCCTAACCGCCGATCTCTGCCCTACGGTGTCTTCCACTCTAACTGCACATGTCTGCAGTTCCTGAGGTAAAGAAACCTCGTTAGCAAGGCTGCAGTGAAATAAAGCAGTAAGGTTATATGCAGTACATGCTTAAATCCTGTGGGAGCTTTCTCTTTGAACAGTTGGACAAAGGAACTATTTTTAATATCAGTTATAAAACTAGGAACTATTATAGCTCTGAGAACTTAGTTTTGAAAAAATCTGTGTAGACCCTTATTCTTCACATTTGTGTACAGGGTACTGACTGGTACAGACCAAAGCTGATAAAGCTCACAGATGCAGCTTGGATACATTTGAGTGACATTTTGCAAAGTAAATAACATCTTGGGATTAAAATAGATAATAAATCTGATTGCATAGGCTCAGAGAGAAAAAGCTTCCTAAAGGTATGGTATTCCTTAAGAAATCTCGCTGAGAAATACTGTTCGAACTGTTCTCAGTCAACTTTACCTTTAGATTTTTCCAACAGAAATCAGAATTTGTTCAATTTACTTTTCTGTATAGTAATTTATACCAACCATGTTCTTACTCCACAGGTCTTAAATTCATTGTTACAAACATGTTAGTGTACATGGCCAAAAGTTTGCAGACACTGGATCTGATTACTGAGGCAAGTAGACCACCCCAGAAAATTATTAATAGTGATAATTTTGTATTTTTTGACAACTTTATTTTCATATCAGACATACAAACATTATTCTGAGTCCCACGAAAATATTTTTTTTCTTATTATTAAACATTCACACCCACTGTCCCATTTATTTTTTTCATTGGTTCGCTCATTTTTACAAAAGGGCTCAAAAGGCAAAGCAAAAAAGTAAAGCGTAAATCACTTCAACGCTAGAGTGCACCATCTACTGAGGAAACACAGGCATAGCAAGGAAAGGAAATGCAAGTAAGGTCTAATAATAGTATATTTTAATAATATAGTTTGGACAAGTTTGGTGGGCCAGATTAAAATGCCTAATAGACCACATCTGGCCTGCGGGCTGCCCATAATCTCGTCTAGACCATGCCATCTCATTATAGGCAATGTTAATTACATAAAAATACAAAAACATTGTAGACACAGATTTTAGGAGAGAGTGTCTAGTGTGACTGACCATGCACAAGGCATAAATCATTAATAAAATCTTCTGAATGACCAAATCAACTGAATGCTATTTTGAAGCAAGCATCCAAAGCACATTATGTCTTATCATAATTTCACTGGAGATACGTGACTGAGCTGAGAAATATATATAGTATGAATTAGAATAACCAGAGTTTTTACTTTATTTCAGCATTTCATATCCTTTGAGATAATGGGACCTTATTGTAATTGCACTGTCAGGGCTTAAAACACATTTACTCTAGATACATTCAATGTTTACTCTCTGGAATTAAACCTGGGACCCTCACGATATCAGACGAAATGCCTCGTGGTGTAAGGTGGGGTGCTAAAGCGCCACCCTGACAATCTACATCATTTTGGTCAAATATTTGTTAACACAAATACTAACCCAAACCTTTAACTTACCATTAAGTCGACGTGGTAAGAAAAACTAACTAAACTGCTGTATCTAATATAAAACACATTAGTAATGCATTTAGTTTTATTTCCCTCAAGACTAACATTTAGCTAACTGCTGCTTTTTCTCCCATCTTGTTTTCTAAATTAGTCACCCCCAATTTCCACTTTAGGCAAATTCTAATGAGAAATTAAATGCTGATGCTCATGTAGCAGACAACTGCAGTGGTACACAAGGTCACTTAAGCAGTCATCTTTAAAAATAGCCTACATGGCTCAAGAGATTTTTCTTCACACAAATTTGTACACGTTAAAATTAACACAGACTTTGGTTTGGATTTCTGACAAGCTTCAAAGTGTAATGACAAATGTAACGAATTCCACATTTAAATCGTTTACACAGTGCAGGTTAAATAAAGGCACAACATTATAACTCTGAATGATACATTGCTAGATTAACAGCAAATCAAGGACAATGATTATACTTAATACAACAACAATAATAATACACAACTAGAGGTGGGACGGTGGCTTAGTGATTAGCACATTCGCCTCCCTGGTGATCCAAGTTCAAATTCCAATTTAAGTGGAGTTTCTTCCCACAGTCCAAAAACATGTATTTAAGGTAAATTGAATGCTCTAAATTGCCCCATGTAGTTTATGTGAGTGTGTGCCCAGTGAGAGAGTGGTGCTTTGTCCCAGATGGACATGGGGAACCCCGTCCCACGACACTAATATTGAATAAAACGTAAGATGAATGAATAATACACAACCTTAGACTTTATTATGTTCAAACTGTATGTAAATGTGAGAAATAGCAAAATACTATAGCTACATTTTTCACAAATAAAAGAACAATATAATGATATGTTTTTATAGAATTTTTTTTTTTTAAGTAAAAATTACATTTTCTGGGTGTGGCACTAGTGTGTGATTAGGAGTCGGTTTGTGAATAGGAAGAGGAGGATCAGAAAGAGACTCAACTGAAAAGTATCTCTGTTTGACTGCTATTCTGTCTGTTGCATTGAGAAGATGAGATAAAAGGAGCAGGAGTGGTGGAAACAGTGAGAGACCTGGATCCTGAACAAGCACGTGTGTGTGTGTACATGTGTGTGCTGGCACAAGCCATTCAAACTGTAAATAACAATATTATCCGGATCCAACTGAAAAATGGCTTTTGTATCCATTTGTGGCAATAAAACCTGTTGTTAACTAGGGTTTAACCCTTGCTGGTCCCCAGGCCTCGCTGTTCACACTATCCAATATACTGGGTTTATCATGCTACTAACAGTGTGGAAAAATCTGTATGATGGGACACTGTAATACAGGTATTCACTTTAATACCAATACACCCCCAGCTCTAATGTGAGGCTTTCTGAAAGTAGTCAATGTAGGACAAAAGGAAAGCAGCGTTTTTATTCAAAGATAAAATAAAACCATGGCGTTATAAGAAAAAAAAAATCCAGGTAGTTTTGTGGTTCTCAGTCTCTCTTTTGTCTCCGTTGCACACTCCCCGACCCCCCCCCCCCCCCCCCCCCACC
>JAOUQT010009953.1:0-12233 GCA_025769995.1 Xyliphius kryptos | reverse complement strand
TTTTCTCACTGTCTGACATGAAATCAGAATAAACTTTTCCCTTTTTAGGTCAGTTAGAATTACCACAATTATTTCTAATTATTTCTAGTGACGTGTATGTAGATGCTGCATTGATGGTGGTATGTTGCTGATGCGAGTGGATCAGATACATCAGTGCTTGATTCCTCTGTTGCACTAAGTTAGTGCGCATGCTGCCCATTATAGTTGCTCTTCTGCAATTTCCCCCCAGGAATCAATAAAATATTCTGATACTATATCTTTTCATTTTTGCTTTTTAAAGCGAGTATTAAAATTACTTAGAAATAATGCCAATGTAATTTTTCAAAATGCATGTTTAAGGCAGCCTTATCACATTTCATTGTATTAGTATATATCAAAGCATAATTCCATGCAGCTGAAAAAGTGTGTAAGAAAAAATAACGCAGAATCGAACAGGATTTTCTCATGTTGCATTTAAACCTGAGAACTGCTCCAGAGGTCTGTGGTGAACCACAGTGGCCTCTTGGGAAATGTAGTTTCTTATGGGATGATGTGGTAAAAGTACTGAGGTAGTTCATCTGATCTGTGTCAAAGACATAACAGCTGCATTCATCACAATCACACTTATGCCATTTTTGATTGGCTTTCTGTAAAGGAATACTTACTCATTCTGGCTGGCACCTAATGATAATGCAAATGACTGCTATTTGAATAAGCTTGGTTAAAATTAGCATGGTGTACAATTAGTAGAGGAGCAGATGCAAAAACAAAATGGTGTATTAGAACATGCTGCAATTGTGGTATTCGGATGTGGCTGATGGACAGAATTCTATTCTGACAGGATGTTTGCATATGACGTCGCATCATCGTTTTGCTCTGATTAAGGATACATATGAAATATAGGAGATGATTTTCTGCATTATTACAATATTTTAAAATGGCTGCGGTTTTCTCAAAGTTGTTTGTTCTATTCTATAAATGAAACCATGCGATTACCTTTTGGGCGAGTGGTAGACGTTCCATCTCAGTGAGTGGATAGCTAACAGTTTTTTCTGGTAAGATGTGGTTGAGTACACAATTTATGTAAAATAGGAAGCATGCTGTGTGCTCATCTTTTGCAAACTGATAATGACACACTGTTTAGCAATCAGTCAATTTGCTACAATCTACTATTGTTTGATGTGTGTGTGTGTGCGTGCGTGCGTGCGTGCGTGCGTGCGTGCGTGTGTGTGTGTATAACTAATGTTAATAAGCAGTTGGGTTACACATGGTGTCTGCTAATCAGAAAAGACTTTACCAAATTTTTGCTATTTTTTCTTCTTAAAACGCCTGAGGATAAAGTGCGCATGCATGCTGTGCGGAGGGATCGACTCTTCCTTTTTTTACTGTATGCAGGCCAGCCACTGGACCTAACCCAGCTCTTCAAACTTGAAGTAACTTAAACTATAAAAATTATATTTAATTAACAGACCATAAAACCAATAAATAAACCAAGAGTGGAAAATAATCCCAAATTTTAATCTGTTTACAAAGTTCTCTTTTGCTGGCTGCAGGTCAAATAGTCAGCCTTCTCCAAAGCATTCCAATTGCGGCATTTATTGTTATATATTTATTGTTAAATTTCCATAGTTTAGAAAGTGTTAAATAGCATATGAAGTCTTTATAAGAGTGCAGGAAGTGTTTATAAAGCCTTTAAATATAAAAGTAATACATTCATTAATTAGATCTTGCCGCGCTTCTCCAGTGCTGCTGTAAATCACAGGAACCCAAAATCCTTCCACACGGTTGATTTCAGTGAAGCAATAAATGTAAGTTCCGTCTGTGATTTGGTCATTTTGCATATTATTTTATTCAAACGGACATGGTTCCCAACTTGCTTGAAGTCAGAACACAGGGTTGATGCAACAATCTTGGAGTAATGAGGGTTTTGCTTAAGGTCCCACTGTGGTTACATTAGTGGACCTGGAATTTAAACCCACAACCTTCAGATTGAGAGCCCAACACCCTAACCACTGAGCTACCACTGCATAGCATGGCATGCTTAAGGTTTACCGCTAAGGTGCAGTTCGGCTCAGGGGTAGAGCTTGCCTCTTAACTTTAGTTTTTTTTTTGTTTTTTTGCCTCTACCATTTCTGTATTGTATTCCACATGCGAAAGCTCGTACCGAGTCGTTTGTAAAGAATTCACTCCTACTAAACTTATATTTAATTGTTAACACATTTGACAAACTAAACAATGTGTTATGAAGAGCATCAATAATAAAAAAAATATATATAGGATTGAGGAAAATGAATACTACATTTTTTATTATTATTTTTTGTCACCCAGTGCATTGTCAATCATTAGTTGTGGAACATTAAAAATATTGCCTCTGATCTGTTTGCATGTGTAAGTAGAATGAACGTATGGAAGCTGCACTGTGTCCCTCCTGTCAGTCAGTCCAGTAGTCTGTGCTGAGACCTGACAGCTGAATGGAAAGGGCAGTCTTTCATCTCACAATTAAACCCTGATTAAAAACAGCCTAATTGTGTTTGATGGTGGGTGTCTGGTGTCACCCGAGATTCGGCGACATTTCAGTTCTCAGACTTTCGATAATTGAGTGGCCTTATGGGACCAATTAGATCAATATTTAATGCTCGACTCGCTCCTCTGCTGAACTGCCTCGACTCTGTGCTGCACAATGGAGTGCTGGGGAAGGGTCTGAGTTCAAATCCCAGGATGAGCGTAGTATCGTGAGTGGGCTTTGAAATCAGACCTGTAACCCTGCACTGCTCACATATTAGCTTTGATCTAAGTATTTTTGACAGCTCTATACTTGTTCCAGTCACTGAATAATGTATAGAACCACTCGACTAACTGCTACAAGTCCTCAAGGAAAGCCAGGCAGGCTTTCAGGACTGAAAATCAGTCAAATGGCAAAATCTGCATTTATTGTTATCACATAGAAACAAACAAATAGTCAGTGTTTAAGTGCTTAGGCTTGTGATATAGACCAGATGTATGTATATTTACAGTAGCAGTCAAAAGTTTGGACACACCTCCTTTTAGCTCCACTTATCGTCCATTTTATCAGTTGTAAGTACTATAAAAATAGACGTTTAAAATTACAAACTATTTCATCTGTCTGTAGACTACAATACTACTGTTAGTTCCTTTTGCTCTGTTCTCTAATGGTCAGGACCTCCATTTCACTTATTGCCATATAGTTTTGGTTCAATTATTTCTGAATTATATGAAATAAAAGTTTCAAAAATAAAGAAATTGGATTTATCTGTGGATTTTAATAAATTTTAGACCCTTTCACTTTAATAAGAACTCTTTTTATTGTAGATTTTTTTTTTCCCCTAAATGGGTATCGGGGGCCGTAAAGCCACGCAAAAACTGTGTAGCTATATTACTGTTGACTGCTGGTAAAGGTTTTCATGCCGTTTGCTTTGGTACTTGTGTTGAAGTGTGTCCTGCTTTCCTAAACATCCTTAAGTTGTGTATAGTACCAAACTGAAGTCTGCCTGGTGCAATTTTATTGATTGTTGGTTAATTTTTTAGAACAGTTATATTGAAACTTTGTAAAAGCACACCGCTGTAGTTTTAAGATGCTACCAGTTACACTACAATGTTACACTGCATTGTCATACATGTACAAGATCTAACCCTAAACAGCATGTGCATCTCTGCATTTATATAATGGCATGTTGTAGTACAGGGCAGGATTTATGCATTCAGAGAGGATGGGTGATGATTGAGCCTACACATGGTGTACACGTCATCAGTCAATCTCAGATCATATGCACAGCCTTATACTTGGTAATATAATTACATATTCTTGTGGAAAATTGTATTTTGTTTATTTAATGCACTTAATGAACAAAATGATTGTGACATATACACATTATATATACAAGAGATTTTATGACTGTTTTAATGTAGTGTTCTATTTACAGCTTTACTGTGTAAAGTCTTTTTACAAGGCTTTTACAGACTTTGAAATGTGTGTGTTGGGTTTTTTTTTTTTTTTTTTTTGTTATAATCCAGCAACGCATTTGTGAGGTCAAATACTGATGTTTGACAAGAGGATCAGAGTTGTCAATTTCAATTTTTCTCAATGAACTTTCACACGAAATTCACCAAATCATATTTTTATGGACCTACCTTTTGTGTTGGAACAAATTTAGAAACTTGCTTATCTCCAATGTATGACAAAGTGACCTTAATTTTATACACCTGTGCCAATGGCGCATAAATTCCATGAGAATTCTCTCAGGATTTTTGCTAATTACATCTATGAATTAAGATTTTTTTTTTGTTTTTACTCTTTCTCAATCTCTCTCCCTTTTTTCTTTTTCTTCCCCTCCCTCTTGAATCCCTGGACAATGCTTGGTGTTTCATATCTGCTGACTTGGCTTAGCAGCTGTGTTTGTGTCTTGTGTTAGTGTGTGCGCGTGCGCACATGTGCTTACACACACTAATTTGACCTTTGTTTAAAAGCAAGGGAGTAATTGGCGGCGTGCATAGTAGTTAAAAAGAACAGAGTCAGCTAACAGCAGACGTAACGCTTAATGTCTGCCACTAAAAGATCGAACAAGATACAGGGACAAAGAGTGCTATATATGGAGTAAAAGAAAAAGAATATAGAGGAACAGGCCAATAAAAGCGAGAGTGAGAGAGTGCGATCGAGACCGATAGAGAGAGAGATGACATTGGTACACTGTTGCTCTCTTACTTTTCTTTGATGATTTATCAAGTACAAAGTGCATCTTTCCTCCTGTGAACTGTGTGTGTGTGTGTGTGTGTGTGTGTGTGTGTGTGTGTGTGTGTGTGTGTGTGTGTGTGTGTGTGCGTGCGTGCGTGCGTGTGTAGTGCAGCTGCCACTCGACATTATTAATCAGAAAGGAGGGCTGTGGAAGACGAGCTGATAGGCTCGATCCATCAGAGTAGGGGGAGAGGCTGAGATGGAAAACAGGGCTGACATAGACAAAAGGAGGATTTGAAATGATTTTATGGAAAGAGAAAGACAATAAGACCAGCTATGCTAGAGGGAATATTTAACTGTACACAGACATGTCTTTATAATGAACATCAACATGTCCTCACTCAAAATGCCCAGCCTGCATGCTAAACTGTTTGTCGGCTTTATCCGACGGCATCATTTGTCTTGTGAGTCATTTTATTCTGATGATTACCTACTCAATTCTGAAACCAGTTTCCAGTCTTGCTTAGTGAAATCATGCTGTTATTTAATACTGTCAGTTAAAATACATTCATTCCTTCTTCACATTAGCTAAATGCCACTTAACGGCAGTTTCATGACAAAATAAAAGTTTTCTCCCCTTAATGATTCAGACATAAAACCAGTGTGAAGCCATAAATGAACTGAATGTTTTTATTAATGACCTTTTCTGAAAAATAGTGTATCTGTAACACCTAAATCTGAAATGTTGGGGCAGTCATAGGCTTGTAGTTAAGGAACCAGCCTTGTGACCTAAAGGTCTCCACAACTATAGATCCTGATTGTCATGTAGAAATGCTGTGTAACGTGATTATGTTAAACTGAGCCCTTCCCCAGTTTCCGGTTATATTTCTGCCTCACAGACATAAAAGTATTCATGTAGTCAGTGTATTGTTGAGCACGTTGTACAATTGCAAGAAAAAGTATGTGAACCCTTTTGGATTACTTGGATTTCTGCATAAATTGCTCATTAAGTGTATTCTGATCTTCATCTAAGTCACAACAATAGACAACCACAGTTTGCTTAAAAATGTTTGCATGGTTTTATTGAATACAACATGTAAATATTCACAGTGCAGGGTGGAAAAAGTATGTAATCCTTTGGATTTAATAACTGGTTGAACCTCCTTTTGGCACCAATAACCTCAACCAAATGTTTTGTGTAGTTGCAGATCAGAGCTGCACAACAGTCTGAAGGAATTTTTGGACCATTACTCTTTATGAGGCAATATTCTAGGGATATCTGGTGTGAATCACTCCCTCGAGGTCATCTCAGTTTAGGTTTAGGTCAGTACTCTGACTGTGCCACTCTAGGTGTATTTTCTTCTGTTAAAGCCATTTGATTGTTAATTAAATTTGGGTTTTTGTAGTGCTGCATCATCCATCCTCTGTTGAGCTGTAGTTGGCGTGCAGATGGTCTTGGTAAACATGGGAATTCATTTTTTCATTGATAACTGAAATATGGTGGAGGGGACATTATAATTTGGGGCTGTTTTGCTGCGTCAGGGCCTGTACGGATTGCACAGTTGGGATAAGGCTGGTGTGCTTCTTTCTCCACACATAGTGTCGTGTCGTCCTTCTAAACAACAAGATTTTGGTTTCGTCTGTCCACAGGATATTTTGCCATCCAGGTGCTCGTTTTCAAACTTCAAACGTACGGCAATATTTTTTGAACAGCTTGGATTCTTCCACGGTGTCCTCCCATGAACTCCATTCTTGTTTTACGTATTGTAGATTTGTCAACAGAAATGTTAGTATGTGCCAGAGATTTCTATAAGTCTTTAGCTGACATTATGACTATTCCTCACCTTTATCTTTACAGGACGACCATGCTTAGGAACAGCAGCAACAGTGCTGAACTTTATCCATTTGTAGACCGTCTGTCCCACCGTGGACACATTTAACATCAAAGCTTTTAGAGATTTGTAACACTTTCCAGCTTAATGCAAGTCAACAATTCTTGAACGTAGGTCTTCTGAGAGCTCTTTTGTGCGAGGCATGATTCACATCCAATCTTATCACATTGAATTCAGGTTAGCTGACTCCAATCTTGTGTTCAATAAATTCATGCAAACAAATAATTTTTTGTGTGGTATTAGTTTCAGCAGACTGTGTTTGTCTATTGTTGTAACTTCGATAAAGATCAGAACATATTTAAATTCATGACTTCCATGACTAATTTCACATCTCCAAAAGTATCCCAATGTTAGCAAACAAAGGTTACAGCCATGTTGTGAAGTTTAAGAACAACATTTCCGTCGATGACATTTATCCAGAAATATGCAACTAATGGAAACAAACAGTTAACATTAAAGGAATTGTTGTTTCCTTGATATACATGTCAAATGGCCACCATGTTCTGAAACAAAGGGAAAAAAGGCATTCCCTTTTTTTTCTCCTTGCTCCATCAGGGTAGAGAAAGAAAAAGAGATTAGGTCTTATATGTGTCATTGGTTAAGCTAAAAGTGTTTTGCTTCTGATTTTTGGGCATTGTGCACCTTTAGTAAACAGTCGGCATTGATGAACTCCAGTAGCCTCATTAATGCTTTTTTCATCATAGCAATGCTTTGACAAAGTGCTTGCCAGGTCAATGCAAGGAATCCTCTTTAAATTACATGTTTCTTTTGCTTTTGTAATCTTAAAAAAAAAATATTGTGAAGCATTTTGATCTAGTTTGGCGATTGATGGTTATCAAGAATATTTGTAAGTAATTTTACCGGGCAGCTCTTCAAACTGACTGTCATTCATAATGTATTTTGGACAAACAAAATCAGAAATACATATCTGAATACACAAGAATGACGTGTGCTTATTTAGTAACTACCCTTTTCTAGCAGTTCCTTCCTATTCCAGTGCAAATTAAGTAATTTCAGATTTTCTGGATTACGTGTATAATATTTGTTAATTTACTGTATTAATTTACTGATGTCCCTTAGCTGTCCTATTAGAATGGCCCTCTCCAGGTGTTTTCCTAATTCTCATGGCGGTTTCCCCTCCAATGGTTACAAAAACTTGCAAAATTGGGGTTTAAATCAGTTAAAAAGTTTAAAAAGCTACTTAAATTTAAGGCAGCACAAGACCCATCATTTGGTTGGTTGGGTATGATGCCTGGGTGGAAGGGGTCTTTTTTGCAATAGGTGCCTTGTGACCTTAACTATAGTGAGTTTCTTAGAAAATGTATTTATGAAATTTTAGCAACGTTACTGATGAAGCAAATTTGGACTTGAGCTGTGCATCAACTACAGTGTACTTTTCTTATACGGAGATTAGGGTGAAATAAAATACTAGGGATATTTTTAATACAATACAAAACGTGAACTCTGTATCGTATGGTAAATTATTTTGCTTGTGTTGTGTGAAATTGAGCTACTGCACTGCAGTTCCCTCCAAAATCATATTTAAACCGTTGTCGTAGGACAGTTGTCATTTAATAGTTAGCACCCTAGCTAACCTCTTTCCATCACAGTCTGACAGAAAAGATTAACTATACAACAGCCTGGTCTATTCCCGGATGGACAGAGTCTATCAGACACTGGACAGAATGAGGCGAGGCGAGGCAGCCGGTCGGACACGTCTAAAAGCTGGAGAGTGGCGGCTGGGCCCCGAATAATCCAGTTATCTGTCTCTCTGAAGCTTAACACTCTTCTGACCTAAAGGCGAAAACACTAAGCTGCTCTTACTTGGACTTAGTATTTTTCATTGCCTTTCCTCCTTTCTCTCTACCCTCCTTCTATATCTCCCATCCCATCCCTCTTTCTTCCATTCAAATGGATGGGCTCTTGGCAGCCCTTTTCCTTCAAATGCATCTTTGGTCTGGCTCCATAAGGGCAACAAGACATTTCTCTCAGGCTAATACTTTTACCAGCAGTAACCTACAAGACCTAAATATTTTCTGAATTCTAAATGTTCTATATTCTAACCTTTGGACATATAGAAAACTTTATTAAATATTTTAAATAACTTTCAATATCAGCTGACAGGAATAAATTCATAGGTCATTAAGTTCATTGTTCATTGGTTGCACAGTGGTTAGGGTGTTGGCCTACCAATCTGAAGGTTGTGGGTTTAAATCCCAGCTCCACTGAAGTTACCAATGTGTCCTTGAGCAAGATCCTTAATCCTAATTGCTCCATGATGCTGTATCAACCCCAATCAAGTTGGGATATTTGTAAGTCACTTTATATTAAAGCATCATCTAAATTACAAAATATAAGCTCTTGTATTGTAACTTCTGCTTAATCATGCACTGGGGTGGGGGAAGCGGTTGTGTTATGTTCCTTATGCCTATTAAGGGGAGAATGTTTCAGATGCTGGGCAGATACACACGGAGTACCCAACCAAAAACACACAGACTATATAGGGACAATTTAGAGCAGCCCATTCACTTTGAATCCATGTTTTTGGCCTAGGGGAGAAAACCAGAGAACTCTGAGGAAACCCAGGGAGAACATGGAAACTCCTCCCAGAATAGAATTCAAACCTGGATAAGATTAAGCATTTATTAGTCCCACAATGGGAAAATTTACATTCTCAACTACAAAGTAACATTAATTGGGAAAGTCAAATATATATATACTAATATATTTTATCTAGAGAAGTAATTAAGAAAGGAAAGTTATAATAGAAAATCAGTATATACAAAATAAAATTCACAATTATGTTTATGACATACAGAAGAAAGACAATATGAAAGACTGCACAGCAACAAAGTACTGCACATACAATGATTGAATGAATAGGTATGGACAACTGTTATGTTAATTTGAGGGGTTACTGAGTGCAGTGCTAATTATACAGTCTAACTGCAGAGGGAATCAAGGACGTGCAATAACGCTCCTTATCACACTTTGGATGACCTAGCCTGTGACTAAAGGTGCTGCTACATGACATGAGATTCATTGTCTATAAAAGTTGCTAGCTTGTTTAGCATTCTCCCATCACCTGTACAGTGTCTAAGGGTTTCCCCAGAACAGAGCTGACCTTTCCTATTTGCTTTGTCCATTCTGTTTCTGTCTGCATTTGTGATGCTGATACCCCAGCACACCACTCCATAAAATGTGGCTAATTCCAACACCGTGTCAAAAAAGGTCCTGAGGAGTTGCCCCTGCATGTCAAACAACCTCAATCACCTCATTAAATCCTCACTGCAAATCCTTAGTGCTAAGAGGCAAACGTGCTGAACACTATGCCACCGTGCCGCCCATCAACATACAGGCAACATACAGGGATTGTGGGAGGTTTCATGGCTAAATTGGAGCAGCCTGGTGGCCAATCTTAATTGCACATTGTACCAGTAAGAGCAGAGTGTAAAGGTTCGATTAGCAGCGTAAGAGCACAGTTTCGCTCCAAATATTGAAATGCACATGAAATTATGGGTGACACACCAGAGTTCAAAAGATGGGTTTGATGAACATGAAAGTGAAGTTCAACATCTCCCATGACCTGCACACTCACCAGATCTAAATATTATTCAGCCACTTTGAGGGGGTTTTGGAGGAGCGAGTCAGGAAATGTTTTCCTCCACCATCATCACGTAATGACCTGGCCACTATCCTGCAAGAAGAATGGCTTAAAATCCCTCTGACCACTGTGCAGGACTTGTAGATGTCATTCTCAAGACGAATTGCCTCTGTATTGGCCACAAAAGGAGGCCCTACACCATACTAATAAATTATTGTGGTCTAAAACCAGGTGTTTTAGTTTCATTGTCCAACTTCTGTATTAAAGATGTATATAACCAGACTAACAGAGTAGGCTTTTAATGCTCTGGGCAAATTAAATAGCTATAGGTCATAAAAACCCATTAGTAGTTACGTAATAAATGATGTTATTTTAAACCAAGTAAAGCTGTATCTAAAATGAGATTCAACTATATTTAATTCCTGCTAATCACAGGATATACTATTTTATAATTTTCTAAGCTTTTTTCCCCCTATTAATCTAGGCAAGTGCACTGGAGCTGGGTTAGGTGCTTGCAATCTGTGTTTTAAATCAATCATCAGAAGGTTATTAAGGCTGAGGTCAAGGCTACTTGTTTTAGATCACAACCTTGTTCAAGCAGTTCCTTCGTTACATTGTTTATTGTATACATATGTACTTAAACACAAACCGCTACCAAAAAGTTAGAATTTATTAGATGTTTTCTGTACTGACATCTATAATGCGTTGGCTAAAGTGCTTTTGGCTAGATTATCTGCAAAGTTCCTGAACATAATGCAGCAGCTCTAGGTGAATTGCGTTTTTGCTGAATGTAAGCTGCTTGCTATAAGAACACTAGAATAGTTGCAGCATGAGTAAGCATAATATAAATCAAAAAGAAATCAGTTTTGATGTAAGGTGTCTTGCGCCCGTATAGTCGAGTAAATAAAGTTTTACGGGGTCTTTTCTTTTTTCAACAGTAAATGTGCTGTCGTACAAAGCAATTTATTAAGAAGACAATGAAGCATACAGGATGCCATTACTCTCGCTGTCTAAACTGCATGCACAAAACAAACACACAAACTACCATGTGGGTGCATATTTTTTATGTTCGGGGCATTATGGTGTAAAAGTGCATGCTGAGGCTGATTTATCCATGTGCCTGTTCCCAGGCAATATCTCGTTAATCTGACATGGCTGTGTTGCTATTCAGGGTGCACGCTCTTTCATAATAGGATAATTGGCAGTCTCTTGGCTCAATCTGCTGATGGGTCAGAATCTGGATCAAAGTCCACGAGCTGCAATTTGCAATTCTGATTCACACCCAAATAGTAATCGCACTTAAAAGAGGAGAGTGCTACAAGAGGAGGCTGCATGATGGCGTCTTTTGTGTTTTGGAAAAGCCACACACAGAGAGATTATATGGCTCTTTAAATTTGATTGGCCTTCCAATTGACTTACATGACCCCGAACCACTAAGAAGATAAACTTTAGCCTTCAGAATCCGCCACAGAAAGATTAAAGAGCACACCGCCTTGATTGGTAGCATGAAGTATTCGCTGCAAGACTAGATGCAAGCTGACTTGCACTCATCCTGTTCTTGCAAAAGAAAAAGCAACTTAATTCCAAATAGGTAATTACTGGCTCCCTTACCACTTTAATCGAAATGAGTGTCAGTGAAGAAAATGCTGCACAGATTCTCCATCTCAATTAGATTCGCTTTTCGAATTCAATCCATGTGCATCCGACTAGACAGTAGAGGCGTAGCACCATACGGTCACATCCATCTGCCCCTTTACTGCCGGTTCTTCCAGCACATTTGCTGCAGAATCATCTCAGCATGGTTACAGTGTATCTAAACTGACTGGTGACATTGCAGGAGTTAAGAGTTTAACCCTGGATGTGGGTATACTTGCATTCTGAAAATTTGAATTATTCTTTTATCATTTTTACCTAATTAACCAAATCTGCAAGCATCAACATTATAGTGTCACAACTTATTGAATTCTAGGATTTTGTTTAAATAGACAAACTGACTCAGATCTCTCCTTTACTAAACACATTCACAATATTGCTAGAATTGCATTTTTTCACCTCCGCAACATTTCGA